>JAOWBR010190618.1:0-10127 GCA_028571145.1 Dionaea muscipula | reverse complement strand
GGCGGAGGCTCAATTTTTGTTTGGTGTTGTTGTGGAGGGGGTTCACTGGGGGTGTACGGTGGGGTATATGGTGGGTATTGTGGTGGCGTTAATGGGGGTAGTTGCGAAGATGAAGCCTGGTTTGGGGTTTGGAGAGGTTTATGGAGGTTTATCAAAAGAGGTGGTTGTTGTGATTCGGTGGAAATTGTGGGGTTGGCTCATGGGGTGGAACAATTTGGGAAGTCCCAAATTGGTGGGTTGAAAATTAAGGGGCAGGATTGGGGTTCACATGGGTTTTTCCCTTCTCCGAAACAGAGAATAAGGGAGGTGGGTTTTAGGTATCAATACCCATGGAAGCAACTTGGTTCAAATCTATCCCAGAATTAGCACCAATCTCAACAGTAGGAGCAATAGGATTTGATACCTCGAGCTTGTCCAGCCGAGAGGAAATCTTATCGAGAACCTCAGCCAGCTTCATCTCCCTGGATTCTTCCCTCTGTTCTCGAGCTTCCACTGACACGAGCATTTACCTCTGCGTCTCCATCATCATCATCATCATCTTTTACATTGGATCCATCTCTGAAATCATGGTGAGAATGGCAGCGGGGTGAACATCTTCTGTGTCTCCCTTGGGTCTAGTCCTTGTCTTCACAATTGTTGTACGGATGGTGAGAAAGAAGCTTTGATACCAGTGTAGTATAACGCACCAATGATACAGTAACTAGTAGCCGGATATGAGCTAGGAAGCTCTGGCGAATTGGGGATGAGGGATTGACAGAGTTTAGATTGAGAGGGAATGTGAATTTAAGGGGAGAATCAGACGAAGGGGAGGTCGGATAGACTCGAGAGAAGGTGAAGGTGAAAAGGGGAATTAGGAAGCAGACACTAGAGGGTGAGGATCTATTCAAACTTGAGGAAGAAGATAGACACAATTCTCATTCCATTCATCCCTTCCTTTACAATTACAATTCTCAGGCCTTATATAGGCTCAATTTAATGGAAATAAAGAAAATACAATAATTCAAGAAAATGTCAAGTGTCTAGAGGGGATTAGGAATAATCCTAACTAAATGTACTATTCTGACATTCTCTTTTCAATCTGCTCAACCAACTCCAGCTCAGCACGTGGGAAGGAAAAGGCTAGTGGGGATGGATATGTCCGTGGCGTAGCCCTAAGTGAGGCGGGGCGACAGGCTCAGCTGGGCTACTGTGGCGATGGTTGGCCAATTAATGCTATGGCGGCGACCTCACGTATCTTCTGGAATTGAGCTCCAATGGATAAGGTGAATACATGAGAATAATTACAAGGATGAAAGAAGACGTGTGATGTGCCAAGGCGTCAAAGAATCATCTCAATTTGCCCGGAATCACTGACCATCGCCACCATGCACTGCTACCACCACAGAGTCTCCAGGGTCCACCACCTCAGCACAAAAGGATATGTCGCCCTGAGTCTTATTATACTACATTGAGGAGTACATAGAGAAGTTTAAAGGAGGTATGAGCTGCTGCAAGTCTACCCAACCAACCTGAAGAATATTTTGTGTCAAGTTTTGTGGGAGGATTGAGAGAAGAGATCAAGGCAGTGGTGAAGATGTTCAAGCCCAGGACACTTCCTGAGGCATTCCAACAAGCCAAACTTCAAGAGTTGGCGATAGATTCTCTAGCCAGGAAGTCCAAGCCAGCCTAAAAACCCTTCACTAGCAAACCCTTCGCCACAACTACAACACCCGTCGCCACATGACCAAACACCACCACAAACACAAACATAAACACAAGCTAACCTAAACCCTAAAATTCCACCAACCCATCATATGTTGATCTGAGAGCACAAGGGAAGTGCTTCAAATGCAAGGAAAAGTATACGCCTGGTCATCGTTGCAATCCCAAGTTGTTGAACATGGAAGGCGACGACATTGGTCATGGTGAAGAGATGGAGGTAGAAGGCGAAGAAGAGGTCTATGAGGATTCCCATGGCGACACTTCGAATGAAACGACTGAAGAAGAAGCTCCTACCCAAGCACTATCAAGCTTGATGCCACAGCATGCCTTAAAGGTTTAGAGGCATGGCGGAAGGTAGAGAACAAATCATCCTAATTGACAGTGGCGCCATCTCAAGTTTTATTGACGCCACCATAGTCCAAGGGGTTGAGTGTTCCGTAATGGACATCAATCCCCTGAAGGTTGTTGTGGCTAATGGAGAAAGCATGACTAGCCACGCCATGTGCTAAAAATTTTCCTGGACTATGAATGAAAAGTCATTCTAAGCCGACTTGAAGATCCTCGACTTGGGGACTTGTGATCTTGTGCTTGGGTTAGATTGGATGAAGGAGTATAGCCCCATCACCATCGACCTTAGTGAGTTCAAGATTTCATTCATGAAGGATGGTAATTATGCGAGCTCAAGGGAATCCAGAAGAGGTCAAGCCAGCTGGTACCTCAAAAGCTAAAGAAGCTAGGGAAAGGAGTTAAGGGAGTTGTGCTATGCCAGTTATATCTGATAGAAGAGGAGGAAGAAGTTGGTGAAGCCATGGCGATAGGAGGAGAAGTTAACGCCATGACGGAAGCTCCAAACGAACAAGCTATACCCCCTGAGGTACAGAGCTTACTTGAAGAGTACAAAAATGTTTTTGAAGAGCCAAAGTCCTTACCTCCACCAAGGGAGCATAATCACTCTATCCCTTTGGTAGCTGGCGCCACACCAGTCAACCTTTGCCCTTACTGACTTGCTCATTTCCAAAAGGATGAAGTGGAGAAGTTGGTGGAAGATATGCTCTCCTCTGGGATTATCCAGCCATCCCACAACCCATTTGTTTCTCCTATCTTACTAGTAAAGAAGAAAGATGGATCATGGCGATTCTGCATGGACTACCGACGCCTTAATAAGGTAACAGTGAAGGATAAATACCCCATCCCCCTTATTGATGATTTACTTGATGAACTTGAAGGAGTTAGGGTATTTTTCAAGCTGAACTTGAGGAGTGGCTACCACCAAATCCGAATGAAGGAGGGTGACGAACATAAGACGACATTTAGAACCCATGGCGGCTACTACGAATTTAGGGTGATGCCCTTCGGCTTGACCAACACCCCAGCAACCTTCCAGTCATTAATGAATGAGGTGTATAAGCCTTACTTGCGGAAGTTTATCTTGGTATTCTTTGACGACATCCTTATTTATAGTCCAACCATGGCGACGCATGTTGAGCATCTGCGTGATGGCTTAAAAATTCTTCGACGCCATGAGCTGTATGCTAAGAAGTCCAAGTGTTCCTTTATCGTGAGCCACGTGGAGTACCTTAGCCATATTATATCCGACGGTACGGTGGCCACTGACCCTGATAAGATCGAAGCAATGAAGACTTGGCCGACCCCGGGGACACTCAAGGGCTTGAGAGGATTTCTTGGCTTGACTGGCTACTACCGAAAATTCATCAAGAACTATGGTACCATCGTCAAACCCCTCACTGATTTACTCAAGAAGGATGCATTTCTATGGGGACCGGTAGCCACATTTGAGGCTTTGAAGGAGGCCATGAGTACTTCTCCCGTACTTGGTTTGCCTGACTTCTCTAAGCCCTTTACTATTAAGGATGACGCCTCCACCCCTGGGATTGGTGCGGTCCTGATGCAAGGGAGGCGACCACTAACTTATTTCAGTAAGGCCCTCGGGCCAAAGAACTAGCAGCTGCCAACTTATGAGAGGGAGTTCAAAGCCGTGTTGGCGGCAGTTCAGAAATGGAAGCATTACTTGACAGGCATCCCATTCGTAATCAAGACAGACCATGAGCCCCTCAAGCATTTACTATAATAAAGGCTGACCACATGTGTTCAAATGAAGGGAATATCCAAGCTATTTGGAATACAATATAGGATTGAATACAAGAAGGGAATTGAGAACAAGGTGGTTGATGCCTTGTCTCGGTGCCACGAGGAACAATGCAATGCCATGGCGGTAGTGGTCCCAAATTGGATGACAGAGATACAAGGAAGTTATGAAGCTGACCCATATGCCTAGAGTCTCATCCAAGCTCTATCCTCTGAACCCAACTCAAAGACACCCTACACCCTAAATGATGGGGTCCTTCGCCATAAAGGAAAGTTGTATATTGGCATCACGGGAACATTAAAGAGCCAACTCTTACAAGATCATCACAACACACTCCATGGCGGTCACTCTGGCATTGAGGTGACATGGAGGAAGATGTGAGAAAGTTTCTATTGGCACGGACTCATGGGTGACGTGGACAACTTTGTCAAGGCTTGTGAGGTGTGCCAGCGTGTAAAGCCCCTAAACTCAACGTCAGGACTCCTCCAACCTTTACCTATCCACTCAGGCCTGGAGCTCCGTGAGCCTGGATTTCATTGAGGGTCTGCCAAGGTCCCATGGTTACGATAGCATCTTGGTTGCAGTATGTAAACTAACCAAGTACGCCCACTTTATTCCCCTCAGCCATCCGTTCTCGACAACAAATGTGGCTCAATTATTCCATGATCAGGTGGCAAGGCTTTATGGCTACCCCGCCACACTCATCTCGGACCGTGACAAGGTCTTCACGAGCCTATTTTAGGGAGAAATCTTCCACCTTAATGGTACTAATCTTTGCATGTCAACCTCATACCACCCTCAAACTGATGGCCAAACAGAGAGGGTCAATCGTTGCTTAGAAGATTATCTATGATGTATGAGCTTGCAAGGCACTAAGCAATGGGCTTCGTGGCTACCAGCGACGGAATAGTGGTATAACACCCATTACCATAAGAGCTTGAACATAACGCCCTTTGAGGCATTGTATGGGTACCCACCACCAAAGTTTGGCATTCCAGCGAATCAAGCCACCGCTGTGGGAACGGTTGAGGAATAGATAGAAAGGAGAAAGAAGTTAAACCAGCAACTATAAGAAAATTTAGCCAGAGCTCAATCCAAAAAGAAGAGTTATGCTGACAAAAGGAGGAGTGTGAAGGAATTCA
Source organism: Dionaea muscipula (assembly GCA_028571145.1). NCBI lineage: Eukaryota > Viridiplantae > Streptophyta > Magnoliopsida > Caryophyllales > Droseraceae > Dionaea > Dionaea muscipula. The sequence continues at coordinate 5,177 of JAOWBR010190618.1, read as the reverse complement.
TGGAGGGCAACATGGTTTATCTTAGACTTCAGCCATACAGAAAAAGTACTGTGGCGGTGAGGAAAAGCCTTAGACTTGCCGCCAGGTACTTCGGACCCTACAAAGTGCTCAAGAGGATAGGAAGTGTAGCCTACGAGCTAGAGCTACCCCCTACTATGCTCATCCACAATGTCTTTCATGTGTCCCTTCTCAAGGACAGTGTGGCGGCAGGGTGTACTTCCTCATCAGAACCTCCTCTCCTGAATGGCGAGGGACAAATGGTTGTTAAGCCTCAAGCCATACTTGATCAACGAGTCATCACCAGGAAGGGAACGAAGGTGAAGCAAGGCCTTATTCAATGGGTGAATCTGGATCTAGCTGATGCTACTCGGGAGGATGCCTCGTTCATTGCCAAGCAATTCCCTGACTTCTCATCTTGAGGACAAGACAAGCTGACTCTGAAGGATGTGGGAGTTATAGTGTAATAATCACGGTGGCGGAAACCTTCCTACAACTGCGGCCACAACTCCTCTTAACCAAGGCGAAGGCTTCAAATAACCAATGGTGAAAGTCTTAGCGTGATGGCGACGCTAGCTGGATCTGAGAAAAATAAAGTGTGTTGGTGACGCAATTGGATATCAATCATCTTCACTCATCCTAAGAAGTAATTTAATGTGCTTCTTGTGCGAATCCAAGCTTAAATCATGAAGATGGCCCTTCGTGGTGCTATGGCGTCAATTACTTGTTCATCCAGTGCCTCAGCTACCAAGAAGAACTCCATGCCACAGTTTACCAATTGAAGTTGACGCCTCGCCTCTCCCAGCTAACGCCACCAGCCATTTTTCACCCCACGTGCTCAGCTAGAAACGTACAAGCAGATGAGCCAATTGGAGAGAGAATGTCAGGATAGTACAACATAATTTGGATTTTTTCTGGTTCCCATTTGATACTTGGCATTTTCTTGTATTATTGGATTTTCTTTATTGACAGATATTGGAGCCTATATAAGGCCTAAGACTTGTAATTGTAAGGGATATCGAATGAATGAATTGAAATATGAATTCCTTTGTCCCCAATTCTGTCTGAGTAGCTCTTCTCATCTCTAGGTCTGCTTCGTCAACCCCCTTTTCACCTTCACTTGCTCTATTTCTTACCTCCCCTTCATCTGATTCTCTCCTCATTCACTTCTTCCTCATCTAAACTCTGTCAATCTCACCTCTAGTTCACCAGAGTTCTGAGCTCATATACGGTTACTGTTCCATTGATTTGGGTCATTATACTACATCACACAACCAAGCTCTCATCCTCCCAAGAACCATCATCTCGATAACCCTCCGACAGGATAAGGCAATAAAGCCGAGTAAGAGGGGTGCACTGTCACCGCAAGCGTGCTACCCCATCAAGGGCCTGGTGATGATGAGCCTGTCACCCGGGCAGAATTTCAATAACTTGCAGAGCTATTCATAGAAGGCGTAAACTAGATCTTAGCGACACGTTATCCTAGCATGCCTGTCATAATGTCGCCCTACCTGGAAACTAGGGAGGCCACCATGGCTGGACCCGACATTGAACGACGGGGTAGGCAGAGACGTCAATGATCAAAGCCGCATAGAGGTTCGAGAAGAGCAGCTCGAAGAACGGCAAGAGATGTCATATGCACGCAAGGAGCAAGAATGCTCTCCCCATCGGATCCAGTCGACTCGATGAGTAACACTTTGACTGAAGAAGATGACGATGAGACTAGTAGGAAAAATCGTCGCCATTCGACGCCGTATTGATGAGGCGAAGGATCTCACTCACGAGTCTTAACCTCGAGGGAAAGATTCAGACGAACAGCTCAACCCTTCAACAGGAACGTATTGGAGGACTACTATATGGACCAAGTCCGACTCCCAACCCTAGATTCCTATGACTGAACTGAAGATTCAGGAGATCACCTCAACCACTATGAGATCCGGATGAGCCTTTAAAACTTTTCAGACGCAATGATGTATAGAGCTTTTCTGAGCACATTCAAGGGAGCAGCCCGACGATGGTTCCATCGTCTCCCGTCAAATTTTATCTCCAGTTTCGAGGAGTTCGTGGAGAAATTCATCGCATAATTTGCAAGCTCCACCATCTTCACCAAATTCGTTCCTAACTTGTTCGATGTGAAGCAAGAAGTGGATGAGACCCTCCGGGACTTCACGTCCCGATTCAGCAATGCGTACGTGGAAATCCATGGGTGGGAAAAGATGTCGCCACCGCAGCTATCATGATGGGGCTCCGGCCAGGACCTTTGATGGATGACCTATTGATACGTCCGTTTTCAACGTACTTATATATATCTTTTTCCTCTAATAAAGACTACTTTTTACTGCTTATTATAGTTGGTTAGTTATTCTTTGATATTTGGCTCTACTTTAGGCATATTTCACGTTTAACCAAGTTTTGCATCATTTTATCCAACTTTGTGAACAATTGGGTTGCGCCAACTCCAGCTCTAGGACCAGTCACGACTGTGGCTCTGGTCTGATCAGTCATAGCTACTGAAGCTACTGAATAAGGAGTCGCTACTCTTTCACTACAAACACTGTCAGCCGCATCATAAAGACATGATGATGAATTCTCAAAGTGATTTTCGCCAAAGATAAGTCCTCATTATAAGCGACACTGATTTCATTCAAAACACAATCACTGCAGATCTCAGTACCTCAAAGATGCACCAGATCTTTTCTCTAAAGACATTGAGCGACTGATGTTCAATAATAAAAAGAAGTTGCGCCCGGTCCTTAATAGACCAAAGTACTTGCGCCCGTTCTCAAGAGAAAAATCTGCGTCAGAAATATCATCATTACCTCCGCAACTTTTGTTGACTTTCAAGGCTCTTCTAGACTACTTTATGAAGTAGCAGTCCACAAGAAGCCATAGAGGCTATAAGACTGACACAATAAAGCAATATTTTAGATGACTCAACTGCCAGCGAATTTGGGAATATCTGATCATCACGCGTTTATCAGACACATAGATCAAGATTATTCCTGAACTATGAGTATGATAAGTCATGTAACTCATCTTAGCCTTACACTTTTCGATCATCTGTAATTCTTCTAGAAACAGTCGAAACAAGGTCAATAGTAGTTTATTTTGCCTATAATAGAGAACCTAAATATATTAGTTGAGGGTCTGCATATTTCACTTGTGCTAGACCTATAACAGTTGTTATATTTTCCTTGATTTAAGTGAAAGTTTCTTCTTTGTTTCAAACTTTGTGTTGTTCTTACACTTTCGCATCTGCATCCAACAATCCATATTGCAACTCTTCATCACGTAAATCAGTGTGACTTATCACCCTTGCATGAACTAAAATCTAACTTTAATCAATTAATGTCCATGTAAATTTGTTAAATAGGTTAAGATTTGGTTTAGGTTGCAAGAGTAACTGTTAATACATAAAATCAAGTAGTAACTTAACTGGTAATTCAAGAAAAGAGGAGTAGGTGGTAAACCCATTCCCTTTGTTTTATCTAAACTTAAACCAATCGGTTGTTACTCACTTTATTTCCTCAGTCAGTCACAAGTTTATGGTTAAGTTCTTGACTTAGTCAAGCGCGACTCCTTTTAGTATCTCAACTATCACTTGTTCTTCATCGTCTTTTATTTGTAAGGTCTAGGTTTAGTTTCCATCTAAGCTCCTTAACTGTCGTAGCATTGTATTCGTCCTAGTAGGTGTTGTTAGGAGAGCAGGAGATGTGACCACATCAAAAAGTAAGCTACTTGTGCTTCATATTTGGGCGCTAGATTGGACCCTGTCGAGTTCTTGACCAGGCTCGCTAACTGCCATAGCATTGGATTTATCCTTGTCGGAATTGTTAGAGGAGTATTTGAGTGTATTAAGTTGACTCTTAAGTATAGTTCGAAGTTGAACTTAGTTCTCCACATTTATATTTTCTTTTAAGTTCAATTTAGTCATTTCTCTTCTCAGAGTTAACAATAGAGGAAGGGTTTGACACCCCCTACTTTTGCGACAGCTTGTACCTAGAGGAGGTGAATATCTCTGTCAGTGTCGCGAGAAAGAAGGTTCATTAGTTGAGTATGGACCAAGCCTTATCTTTTGTGACTTTACATTAAATTGATGTTGAGTATCTGATTTAGAAAAGAACCTCTACAGCTGCTACTTCGGTAGATAGACTAGAGGTAGGGACTGATCCCTCTGCTGACTTGTGTTGTTGAAAGAGAGCTATCGCTAATTCTTACGTGACTTCATTTGCATTTCCTTCGCATCATTTCACCCCATCACGTTCGCTACATTCTGTTTCATTTTCTGTCGCGTCTTATTGTTTTTCTTTTTTATCAGTCGCTAGTTACACCTTTGTGGCCGGGCGCTGATTGTGTGTTTTATTCCTTTGTGTTTTACCGCATGTTTCACAACTTCCCCCCCTATTTTAACTTTCTTTTCTCATTCTCATCCCCCCGTAGTACTAATAGCGCCCCACCTAGACTAGACTCTACTAGAGACCTCTCTTTCCTGAGGGATCAACCTCGGACTCGTTGCTTACTACCAGTTAGTATTGCCGCAAAGTCCCGAGCTCCGTATCCAGACGTATCTACCTCGGTAAGCATTTTGGAGACTCAATTTGACCCCCGAGTCCGTGTTTAAACTACCGCGGATCCGGGCGCATCAAGTTTTGGCGCCATTGCCAGGGATTTGAGTTGTTCTAGTAATTTAGTCTTTTTAGGTGCTACTTTTAGACTCATTTCCTTTATTTTCGTGTGCCATTGTTTAAAGTCTTGTTGTGTGCATGAACGACGAGAAAAGTATTAAAGAAGTAGTGAACTCACCTTTGGGTCGAGTTACTCGGAGTCGCTCCCGTAGCAGCTCTTGCCACCTAGAACAACAAGTCCTTTTAAAGGCCCTAGTTAGCACTGAATCCTCTACTGTTAAATTAACAGAAGGTGTTAACACAGAACTAGAGACAGCAAGCTCTACTTTTGTCCCACTCACACACGTACCTGGTACCAGTGATCCCATCGTCCAGGTAGCGCGAGTCCCCATTTCACTCCAGATGGCCGCCGTAAACACACACACATTGAAGGAATTGGCCCAAAGTAAGATGGTTATGCAGCCATTGTGCGTAGATTATGTCACACCCCACCCCGGGTGGACCGGCGTACGCCCCGTGAACCCCAACTCACGGACCGGACAAGCCTAAACCCAA
>JAOWBR010190608.1:0-10128 GCA_028571145.1 Dionaea muscipula | reverse complement strand
TTTTTCAAACTAGCCGAGACTTCTATTGCCTTTTCTCTCGATTTTTCCTCGGGTAGGGATGGCAACGGGGCGGGTCGGGGATCTGCCTCCTCCGTCCCCGACCCGGCGGGGAAAAAAATTCCCCGTCCCCGTCCCAGTCCTTGCGGGGAAAAACTTTTTTCCCCCATCCCCATCCCCATTCCCCATTTCCCCATTTTTCTCATCTCTGTTTCCTTATCCCCGTTTTCTCGCCCCCGTTTCCCGTCCTCATTTTTCCTTAATGCTAAAAAAAATATTATATATATATAACTAATAGAAAAGATGATCACAATACAAATTGTTTGTCTAGTAGAAAAGATGATCAAAATAAATATAATATAACTAAGATGGTGCGGCTTTAACCAATGTGGAAATGTCTAGTAGAAAAGATTATCACAATATAAATTGTTTGTTTTGTATATCGTGAATGCTTTGGCAGCAAATATTTCTGCCTTTGCAATGGCATCATTCGTATCATTTTCGTGAAATCATTTTTGTTGAGGTATGTAAGAATTATGCATTTATATCCAGGTTGTTGCAATTTTTGTTTATTTTTTTTTTTTTGTTTTTGTTAATGACGGAGAGAAAGGGGTGTAGAGTTTGTAATAATAAGAATTAACTGAGCTGAACTAAGATCAGCTAGATTACCGATTCAGAATATTATTATATTTTCAACCTAATATTAAAGAAAATAAACCAAGGAGAACCAGGTTGTTCTTTTTTACCATTTAGTGGTTGCCTACATGGATTCGACATTGTGATTCCCTTTGATTATGTATCCTGCCTCCATGAGGGCATCGTATACTAGATCATACACATAGATCAGAGAAATCTGAGTTGCTTATGAAATGAGAAACCAGGAGTTTCTCTGGGGCTTTAATTGTATGACCATCCCATTTGTGTTTGCTTCCAAGTACTGAATGTTCTGGTGCTAGTTTGCTTCGGTGTTGTGGTATAATTACGTAGGTGCATGTATGAAAACACAGAATCAAAACAGTGGCAGTCACCTCGGGGTCCCCACGGGGTGGGGTCGGGGCGGGTACCTGTAGGGGATATCCCTATCCCCGACCCTGACCCCGTACGGGGAAATTTTTTTTCCCTGTCCCCGTTTTGACACCGAATTTCGTGTTGCATTTATAGGGGTGGAATAGGGATGCTAAATCATCCTAGAGCAAAATACATAATCATTTGCAAGCCAAATATAAAAATGACTTCATTACAGTGAATACATGAACAATTCTAAAGTGAGTAACCAGAGGTCAGAAGGATCGGTTCTTGTCATGCCGTGCATTTTATATAATTTTTAATAAAAAAATAAAAATTATATCAATATTAAACTCGTTTTGATCCCGTAAAAAATTATAAATTTTGAATATAATGTTTTTATATTTGATAAATTATATAGTAAGATATAAAAGAAAAATAAATTACGGGTTGTGTAATATTATGTGACTAGAGATTACCCGTATCTTCGGTACGATGAGCACTCCACCCTTAAATCAGTTAAAAATAAATAAAAAAATATTTTTTCCCTATTTTCTCTCTCTTCCACTCCCTCTCCTCCCTCTCTCTTCCATATGGGACATGTGTCATCGTCTGAGTGGAACTGAAAATATATTGAGAGGTGTACTGTTTATATGAACAATAAACAGATTCAAAATCCTGTCTTTTGTATTATTAATGTGTACTCATTTAAAGAGATGTGAGGTGTCAACCTCTATTTGAAGCAAAAAATGTGTTAGAGAGGATTTGTATATATAATTCAAAATCTTCATGCTTTGTTATATTATAATGTGATGTGAAAGGAGCAAAAGAGAGGTAGTCAATATGTCTTACTTTTTTTTTTTAAATAAAAGTTGAGCCATGTGGGACTCGAACTCAAAACCTATACGACGAAGGTAACCAACCACTTAGACTAGCGAAGAATGGTTAATATGTCTTACTTTGTTATATAGAATATATCATTAATGATCACGAGTTAAAATTTAACATTATTTTCCCTACACGGCAAAGTGCATCCAGGGGGCTGTTTGGTTTCGGGGTATCACCCAGCACCACAGAAGCCTGGGGCTGCGGCCGCTTGCCTTTGTACAATCACTGTCCCTCTTTCTCCTTTTTCCTCTCTCAACATTGAAATTAATCTGGGTTTCAAACAGTAGAAAGAGTTAATTACTCTTATAAAGTTAGATTCGTAGCTTCATGTGCATGGTATATATATATGAGAACAAACGTTACGTGTTCAAATTTTGCGTGTTATTTAGATAGCCGACAGTTAACGTATTGTATTTGTTCAACTCTGTGTGTATGTATCCTACGAATACGTGTGGTCGACCGCCACCCAATGAGAAGAAGTCGTGACGATGAGAGTATGCGTGTGTTCAGATTTAAAATATTTTATCCATGTTTCAACCTCAAAGAACATTCACATGATAGGACTATTAAGATATTTTAAAATACTTATTGAGTCTTGTTTCTCTCCACACCTCCACTTCGCTCACTAACCATCGTCGACGAGGAGTGGAGACCTGTTGACGGGATATTTAGGCAAACCACATAATGATAAACCAAAATATGACGTTTGGGAAGTTAATACATGAGACAATGACGTTTAAGGATTAAACGAGCAAGTAACGGCGTTTTGAGAGTTAATTAGAATTGGGTGAGTAGATGCAAGGGAAACACCGCGGAATGAAACACCTTGAGGGTTGTATGGAATGAATCTTCACAGATAAGCTTAATTTGGAAACTTCGAGGGTACGTAGGCCACGTTTTCGACGGTTGATGTCAAAGGAACGGTTTTCAATGCACGACCAGTTAAGGAACCAAGTCTATCAAAAAGTCAACCTTATGATAGAAGGCTCATACGTTATATTTATCTTAATACGTCCCCTTATGCGAATTCTTCTTTTCGGTTTCAGGCGTGGATTATGCATTGATTCACCTCATACCAACTGTTAAATAAATGGGGGTCGCGCTCGTAAGATTTGAACTCGTGATCTTTGGTCACGCCTGCTCTGAAATCATGTTAAGGAACGAACCCTACCAAAAGATCAATCTTATGGTAGAAGACTCATAAATTATATTTAGCTTAACACGATTGGCGTTCATGGTCACACGGTTCGACATATTAAAGTGGAGCGATTAAGAAGCAGTCAGTGCACGATCGACACACGAGTGCCATGGCAGCCAACACAACTTGATCATTGGGCGTTGACGAACACGTTTGGGACGGTTTCGAGAGGTACAAGAGATACTATAAATAGCTACTGAGATTCAAAGGATGAATCAACAACTCAACACACATCAAATGTGATCTTTTATTCAATTTGTCCAATACATTCTTTTTTTTTTTTTTTTATCAGTAAAAAGATTTATTGATATAAATGAGAAAATTACATCAATAAAGGACGGGTGGTGCCATGCGCATCAAAATAATCCGAACCAACCCAACTAAGTTGCCCTCCTACCGGATTAACCAATCATCTACGAGTAACCAGCCCAACAAAGTCATCTACAAAGGTACACCTATCAGATTAACTAATCATCTGCGAGTAACCAACCCAACAAGACCATCTACAAAGGTACACCTCAGACACGAAAAACAAAAGCAAAGCTGTCTACTTCTCCAGATACAATGAAAACTCCTCCCAGAATGATAAAATAATAACTCCAATTTCAACCTTAGTTAGCAAATTCGAAAATAATACGGGTATTAAAATACGGATAGATTGAATTAGTATGTAAATTTATCTAAAAAACGCGTATTAAACACGTATTATACGGATATATAATACGCCATTTTAAAAATACGCGAATTTTACTAACAGAGCCCAGCACACCCTACCCCGTTGCTCTGCTGGCGATTTCCTCATCTTTCACATGCGCTGACTTAAACATCGGAGTGGTCTCCCCGAGCTCACACCTCGGGGTACTCTCTGATGTGTTTGTTCGTCTCTTTCAGGCTTCTTTGGACGAGTCAGAACCACCTTGTACTCTTTCATCACTCTACCCCCTGGTCGACCGGATCCTCTTTCGATCGGACCTCTAAGACTCGACTCTCGGCACTTTGGTGTTTGTACCTGAGATTTTTCATGTGCAACACAACTTAAATCGTATTTCATTTTAAATACTTAGATTTTTCAAAAGAAAACTAAGTTAAAATATGCCACTTAATCATGGAATTTTCCAACGTGACCTGTATACCTTCAGCTCCTCGAGGAGAAACAGGTTCTTGATCTGCTCCCTTCTCAATACTGCATGAATTTTGAAGGTACACATCCAAATAGGCTTTATATAATAATTAATAGTGTGATAACCTGACCGTTTTTAATTAGATTGAGTTGGTTTTACTTCAAGTAAACAAGTTTGCCCGACCGGAAGAGGAGATGACTTGTCATTAATTGTGCAGGGAATTCGAGTTCGAATCCCATGGGGAGCGTTTTGGTTCCTTTGAGATTTTTATCTCATTTTGTGGTAAGTGGAATTAACCCTCTTGCCCTCCTTTGATTAGGATTCATATGTGAGGGTTTTAGTTTTGGTTTCATAACCCCCACATTCTCTCTTTCTCCTCCTTCCCTCATCTCACGTCTCTCCCTCCCCTCTCTCACGTTTCCTTTCTCTCCTCCCTGGCCGACGATCACCATCCACAGCAGCGGGAAAGGGATGATAATCAGTTAATGGTGACGACAAGGTTACGATCGGATTGCCGTCGACGTCCGGGTGAGATTTCAGTGCTTCCTTTTCCCCTCTTTTCCTCAGAATTGATTTGTTGAAGGGGGAATTTTTGATGGATTGATCCTCTCTCTTTTCTCATGATGTCGTTGGTTCAGAGAAGTAATTTAGAGCGTGTCTGGATTGTCCGTCGGGCATGTGCGTTGATTTCTCGGGTTCGAGGTAAGGTGTTCGATCTTCGGTTTGGTTCAATTTCATCGATTGATGAGATTCATATGTGATTTGTTTTGGGCACATTTAGAGACATGATTAGGTGCATTTTGACGTGCATTTTCTAGGTAGATAGGTGTTGTTTCATATGGCTCGTTGGTTGCGAGTTTGGTTGTTCGAAAAATCCACTTCTGCAAAAATTATCATGCAGAGGACGTCCTCGAGGATGTCCTCCGCATGAATTTTTTTGCAGAACATTAGAGGACGTCCTCTTAAGTTTTTTCCCAATTTGACAAAATTCGCCACATACGGGGGACGTCCTCTGACTGTGGTTTTTGTCCGTTTTGCTTTCTCGACCTGGTACATTGGCTCCTAGGCATGTAGCACGATTAGTAGACATCCTAGGAGAGATGTTGAGCATGGTTTGGGGTTCCGTTTGAGTCGGGATGATCGTAGAGCATTCTAGATGCATCGTTTACCGGGTTAAAGCCATGTTTTTTCATAGTTAATCGTATGTGATGCATTTAGTGAGTCTTTTCCATTGATTGATGTGTAGTTGGTGACATGTACGTTTAAGGAGCACTGTGATCGGAGTTAGTTATGCTTGGACTTAGCTTAGCTCCAGGTGAGGGGTGTACATGATTTCCTTCCTTCCACCTCCGTTCTTATTTCCTTCTTGTCCTTCCTTGATACTCTCTTGCTATAGTGAATGCTCTGTATCGCTCATGATGTCCACTTGTGATTTTGTGATTGGTGGCCTGCTTTTTTTTTTGTTTTCTATTTTTATCATGATGGTTATCCATGATAGTTTATATTGTCTTCGTTGGCCTATTTTTATTATTCTTGACTCGTGATTCTGGACGGTTGAGGGTATCATGTGAGGTTGTGATGTGATGAGGTGGATGTGGTACTTGTGACTATTGATTATAAGCCCGAGGAAAATGTCTCCTTCGGGGGTCGACTTCGGCCACACGGTTTACCATGTGTCACAACGTCTTTGGATCTTGTCGACGACCTAGACGGAGCCTACCATGGCATAGTATCCTCGATCGCCATACTGGTATACACCCCTGGTTAGGCGGGATATCCCACTGGTGCGACTTGAGTTGACATTGTGGTAGACTATGGGTGCTACCGTTGAGTATGTTATGTGGTAGACTTAGGGTACTACCGTTGAGTATTTTATGTGGTGGACTACGGATGCTACTATTGAGGTTCATTTTAGTACGTAGTGAGACGTACTGATTTTTGGGTGTTGGTGTGCGGTAACATGAGACGCACACGTGGTTTGAGGATCATGATATGGGTGCGATATGAGACTTGTTTCTGATTTGTTATTATTGTTCTTTCTCATATCATGTATGCTCCTGTTTATTCATGGTTTGATAGTCTTGTACTGGCATGACAGTTGGTTATCTATTTTATCATACTGTTGCATCTTATTGCTGTCATACGTTTTCTTCCTACTGTTCCACGAGTTGCACCTGATACCAGTGGTGGGTTGTCCCATCCTGTTGTTCCTCTAGCACCTCCGCGCCGCGAGTTAAGGTGTTAGGGGTTATTTCTTACATTTGATTTAGACCACCTCCACTGCCTGATGGGACTTTGCACCATTTATTCTATAGCATGTTCTTGATACTCTACTGACCCTATGTACACCCCTAAATAAACGGTTTTGCAGGTTGGTGTTTTTGGCTAGAAGGATGCGGTGGGGAGACGGACTCACAGCCTCTTAGGATTGTGATCTGCTTTCTTGTTTTTGCTGTTTGTAGACATTGTTAGATTGTCTCGTGATTGTTAGTTTCCGCACCTTTGATGATTTGAGGTACAATTTTACCGTTGTGTTTAGATGGTCGATGTTGACCTATGGCCTTTGTTTCAGGATTGTTCCTTGATGTTTGGTAGACTGTACTTTAACCTTTGGTTCAATTTGAGAGTCCTGTGATGCATGTTTGCTTCAAGTTCTGTTTGGACCATTGGTTTGTTAAGGTTAGGCTTCTACGGGTCGTGGCAGGGGTCCACGGGTTGTTCGCCGGTCCACCCGAGGTGGGGTGTGACAAATAGAACACAAGAGCCTTATATTTTGATCATACCATGTAGTTGTTTATCATTTTATATGAGGTGTGCTTTGCACAAGGGGCACACACACCCCTTGATTTTATTTTATTTTTTATTTGTTTAACAAACGGTACATATCTATCGATTTTCAAAATTGTAAACGGTTAAAAGCGGTAGATATCTATCGTTTCTAACAAAATAGTAGAAATCTACTGTTTTCTAAAATAGAGAACGGTAGATACCTACCGTTCCCCCCAAAAAAAATTAAATCTACACACAACTTGGGCCAGGGTTTGGACAAAGAAATGTACTTTTATATTTATAATTGTCATACATCAAAACCAAATGTCAATAAAGTATAATAAGTATTTGTATCAAGCGATACTTGAGTCCGATGACAAAGTTGCTGCTTAATTTGAAAAATCACTGGAGCATTACTCTACTGAAATCGGTCGTGTAAATATAACCAAATGGCCTAAGCTGTGTGTGTCGAGATTGTGAGCAGAGCTACAATCAAGGTATCCAAGCAACTGCAAGATCAGAATAATACCTCAACAAATCTTTTGGATAATATTTATTCTGTAATTCTCTCAGTTATCCTGGAACTCTATTTAAATCAGCAATAACATAGAAGGAATCATCCTCCTTTTTACATTTCTCACATGGTATCAGAGCACTAAAGAGGATATTTTTTTTATGGCTCCCGTTCTCATCTTCCATTTTCCTTGTCTCTTCCTCTTCCATGGCTACCGATGCTACAGTCGCCAGCACCTCTACCCCCGCCTCCCCGCTCCCTGTTGTTAAGACCATCAGTCAGAAGATTTCATCAACATCAGCCGCAACCAATCATCTTATATGGAAGATAGAAGTGTTACCAATTCTTTGCTGCCATGACCTTCTTGACCTTGTAAATGGTTCTTTAAAGTGTCCCACCGGTCTCGATCAAGACCCTGAAGTGTCAGCCTGGCTTTGGCTAGATCAAATGGTTCTTGCGTGGGTTGCCTCGTCTCTCTCCGACTCTGTTCTTCCTCAAGTGATTCATTGTTCCTCTTCTCATGAAATTTGGTAGACATTAGAGACTCTATATGGAACTATTTCCGGGCTCGGATTCAGAGTGTCAAACACGAACTTCACTCGCTCTTGAAAGACTTCCTCTTCATTTCAGCCTACACTCACCATGCTCGAGCATTGGCCTGAACTCTAACCCTTACCGAGGACCCAATTTCCGACACAGATCTTGTCTTCCTTCTTCTCGCGGGCCTTCCCTCTGAATATGACTCTGTTGTTCTTGCCATTCAATTAGCGTCTCCCCTTCCTTTTGTCGACTCCATGACTGCTACCTCACCGACTTTGAGTTACGTCATCTAACCTAACAATCAACGTCGTTGTCCATTATCGCTCTTGCTGCCACTAGTGAGCCTCAACCATTTCGTTCTTCCCCTTCCGCAGGACAGGGATCCCATGACCAATCTTTTCCTTCTCGGCACGGATCTAATATTACCGCTCGTGGCCGTGGCAAAAATCGCCCCCGCGTAGCTCGTATCACAGGTGATTCATCCTCATTTTATTGTTATCGATGTTGCTATACTTATCACAAAGCTAATGTTTGTGAGGCTCCCCCATCTGCTGTCTCTATGGCTCAGGCGTTCACCGCTCTTCATATTGCTTATCATACCGACAATACATGGTACCCTGACACCGGAGCCTCCAACCATATGACCCCTGAGTCTTCTGCTGCCACTGATGTGCAATCTTATTCTGGCTCAGACAAAATTACCATTAGTAATGGCATTGGACTTCCCATAACTTCTACTACTAGTATTCAAATTTCTCCCTCTGTCAAATTGGAAAAAGTTCTTATTGTTCCTCATCTTCAAAAGAATTTATTCAGTGTTTCCAAGTTTACAAAAGAACATAAATGTTGCTTTATTTTCTATCCTTGGGGATTTATTGTCAAGGATATGCAGAGCGGGAGAATTCTACTAAGCGGTCGTAGAGGTGTGTTATATTGTGTGTCCAGCAATAAAGGTCTCATGCCTACAACAGTTTATTTTCAAGGTCATAAAACAGATGCAGCTATTTGGCATGCCAGATTGGGACAACTGTCCTCTCAAGCTCTCAAGCTTCTTGCGCCCAGCCTCCATCTCCCAGACGATTTAAATAAACACTTCTGTAGTAGCTGCAAACTTGGAAAAAGTTCAAAATTGCCTTTTTAATGACGTTCTTCCTATTCTACTACTTTGTTTAATACTCTGTACACTGATGTTTGGGGACCCTCCCCTACTATTTCCATTGATGGTTACCGTTATTATTGAAGGAAACCCCTTTCGAACGGGGCTCTGCAGAAGCGTTCAGGATCGCGCCGGTACGTAGAATAGACGATAAAAATTTTTTCACAATCATTCGCATACATAAACATGTATATCGAAAGAATCAGCAAATCGATACCTCACGGAATATATTTTCGATGATCGAGTCAGGCAGTTCGCGGTGAGCGACTAAAGTTGAAGCTGTGCGCGTCTGCTCTGCCCTGCACGCGTCTGCTTCTTCGCGCGTCTGCCTGCTGTCGCGTGTCTGCTGATCCACGTGCACTGCTGCGCTGTTGTTGTCTGCTCGACGGGTGCATGTCTTCTGCGGCTGCACGGGATGGAGATGAACACCGCTGCCGACGTCTGCTTCTCCGCTGCGCTACTGTTTTGTGCTCGCGCTGCTGTGCCTGCTGCGTGCGCCGCTACCGCCTGATGCTGGCTATGAGATGCTGCTGCCGCGGCTGTGCCGCTGCGACTACCTGCTGCTTGTGTCGCTGCTGCCGGCGACAAGGGAGAGGAGGAGATGGCGGCGGCAGAAGGAGAAGAGAAGAGGCGAGGGTTTCCACCTAATAGCCTTCTCAAGTTTTTCCTGAAGTCTGAGGCTAATGATTTCTTCTGTAGTAAAAAACCTAGCCCATCGCAACCTTATATAGGGAGAAAATAAACCCTATAACTTTTCGCGACATTGACTCCACGTGGGCAACCCGAGGGACCAATCAGGAAAAAATAATACGAGACAATCTCCGGCTAATGTATATACCATATTAAATTAAATCAAACGTTATGGTGATTTTACTCCCCCGTAATTAATTCGATTTAATTAAATATTATAGATTAAATATTAAATAAAATATTCCGTAAC
>JAOWBR010190597.1:0-10129 GCA_028571145.1 Dionaea muscipula | reverse complement strand
CTGGATCCTGGTACTGGTGTAAACATCCAGTTCCGTAGTTTGATGCAATGTTTTCCGGATATGAAAACATCCGGTTTTATTTTTACATAGTTTTGCATAGATTTACTTGTGCGGAGTTTCACACTAGAACCCTTCCAAAACTTAAATTCCTATATATTGTGGATAGACTAGCATCTTCTTTTTCATCCTGCACATATTGTGATAATTTTGATTTGCTATATATTACAATTCCTTTTTAGCTTCTTCTTTTGTTTGCTTAGCTGATTGCAAATCAATGGATAGTTTATCATTTGCAATATGCTGACCATACCATTGAAGTTGCAGTAATGATAGAAAACTTTCTCTACACTCTCTTCCAATTCTCGGCAGTTAATTGTGGCAAATGAAATGTTAACATGTCCTCGTTACCTTTTTCTGCATCGCAGATATCTATATGAGCTTGATCAGCACCTTGATCGTTTCCTGAAGTCAGCTTCCATGACAAAAATTGATCCCCCCTTTGATAGGGAAAGCATAAGAAGAGTACTTATACAAACTGTGAGTTCATCCGAGTGTAGAAAAGGATCCCTAAGATATTGGCTTTCTGCTGGACCCGGTGATTTCCAGCTATCTCCTTCTGGTTGTGGTGGCTCGGCTCTTTATGCCATTGTAATTCAAGATCAATCGCCACCTGACTATAAGGGGATCAATGTAGTGACCTCATCTGTACCGATAAAGCCTCCGGCATTTGCCACTTTGAAAAGCGTGAATTACCTCCCAAATGTGCTCTCCAAAATGGAGGCAGAAGAAAATGGCTCCTTCGCCTCGATTTGGCTGGATTCTGAAGGCTTTGTTGCTGAAGGACCCAACATGAATGTTGGTTTTGTGACAAGACAAAAGGAGCTTTTGATGCCTCACTTTGACAAAATTCTGAGCGGGTGCACTGCTAAGAGGGTGCTAACGCTTGCAGAAGACCTGGTGAAGGAAGGGAAACTTAAGGGAATTAGTGTGAGAAATGTGACTGTAGAGGAAGGGAAGAATGCAGATGAAATGATGCTAATTGGTAGCGGTGTTCTAGTCCGCCCTGTGCTTCAGTGGGATGAACAGGTCATAGGTGACGGTAAGCACATTTTTTTTTTTTTTTTTAATCTTAGAACAGCCCTTTGATTCATGTAGTTATTTTCCGAAATTACAAGACGTGTTGTTGTTGTGTTGAGCGGATGGCATGATGGGCTTCGTTTGAATTGAGCTATTCGGTTCTTTTAACTTTTCCATATCTTTCTTTGCACTTGCTCATTTTGCTTTCATGAATTTCTTGTTCAAACGTTTGCTTTTGCTATCTGATTCAGGCAAAGCAGGACCCATTGCTAAGGCTTTGTTGAATCTCATTCTGGAGGACATGAAATCCGGCCCATCATCAGTTCGAGTGCCTGTTCCTTACTAATCCGGGTCCGGCCTCCAAAGGGAATCAATCCAGCAGAGTCAATCTGACTTCTTCTTGATCGTGTATCGTTGGAAAGACTGATCCCAGCCTAGCTGTTGTGGATCCTGAAGGAGAACCTTGCTTCAGAAGTTAGTCTGAAGTTTTTGCTCTTGTTGCATGCATGTTAGTTTAGCAGTATCCACTATCCAGATTCCAAACTGAGTTTTTTGAGTTTAGATGAAAAAATGGAGGGTGTGAGTGTGGTGTGTGGGTTATGTGTAACTTATGTGGATGCCCTAAGTTCCAACCATTTTGGCAGTGGAGACTTCTATTGCTGCACAGACATAATTCAATTCCGTATTTTTGGATCCCACCTCTCTACTGTTCTCTTTGCCTCCCTCTTCTGTTAGTTCTATTTTTGGACCCCACTTTTTTCTGCCTCCCTCCTTTCATGGGGTCTAAAAGTTTTAAAATTAAGTTTTAGATTCTGTTCATATAGCACCACTGGTGAAGTCTGTGTATAAGCATCATACATGGATTTAATATTTTTTGGGTTTAAGTTTATTTTTTGTAAGAAATTTTAATATTTTATTGCAATAATTTATTAATTTTTAATTAACCGGTCATAGGAAATAAAAATATATATGTAAAATTAAGAAAACAAAAGAGACACCAAAGAGAACGTTGGAGAACCGCAGAAAGGAATAGGAGGAAAAAGTATATTGTATGTTGTTGAACGATCTGATCTGTCCGATAAGAGGGAGAGGAGAGAGGGTTCAATCAGGTATTTATAATCTGAAATTTGTCCGCAAAATTGATTCGTAGAGTTGGATCTGCTCTGATTTGGAGAGAGAAGAGAGAGTGTCGATTCCAGAGACTCGCCGGAAAAATTCGTTGATTCTGGTTGGGGTGGTGAGTGACTGAGGGTGAGCGGAGAGAACCTGTGCAGTGAAAAGATGGTGAATTCGTTGGTGGAAAGGGCGACCAGCGACATGTTGATAGGTCCTGATTGGGCTATGAACATCGAGATCTGTGACATGCTTAATCACGATCATGGGTATGAGGATGGATATCTTCTTCACTTTCTCCTCTGCTTGTTGTGCATAATCATGAAATCAAGTTCTTCATTTGTGTAAAATCAGGGTTTTCATGAGTTTATGTTGTGTTGTTTGTGGGTTTATTTGGAACCGGTGTGGGTGCGGGCTATGTGAATGTTTGTCTATTACTATTAGCTGATAGATTGTAATATTTTGGAATTTTGATCCACTTTCTATGGGGAGATCGATATTTCTTCTCCTTGAGCTCATTTCAACGAGGATATTATACTTATTCTTTGAATCAGTACTTAGATTGGTTGATGAATTTTGTAGTTCGTTCAGATGAGGACAGGATAGACAATGTACATTTGAGCAAAATGGCCAAGAGATGTATTAGCAATGCTGATAATTTGGGCTACACCACCCGCAGAGTGATCAATTGTTGAAGGTGTTATAGGTTAGCTAACTGAAGTCGGAAGTTGCAGCTGTTGGGGTGTATACTGTATACTTCCTTGACATGAGATTTGATAAAGGTTCCTGCGATCCTGGTATATTTCAATGATCTGTGAGTAAATCATCTTGTGGTAGTTTGATGATTTTGGTTACAGTAATTTCAGCGGGCTACTCTGGTTCGCAATGTGGATTCCTTGATTTTAGTAAATTGGTGTCTTGTAGTGCTGCGATTTATTTGTCTTTTGATTGAATGCATGAAATCCAATTTCACCTTTTTATTTGTCATGGAATACTAGGTCATCACCTTTCATGCTCCACCATTTAGAAGTACTTTATTGTCGCTGCATTCAAATTTCATAAATGGGAGAAGGGGAGTGCTAAGGAGAAGGGGTTATCATCTTGTCACACTTGCCAGCATCCACCGCAATTAGATCTGTTGTTTATCAATGAGAAATTCTTAGGTTTTTTTTGTCATTGGAGTATCTCTGCTGGCTTTTCTATTGACCTTTGTGCCCTCTGAATTGGAATGCGGAATTTTTAACTTTTTAGTAGTCTCTGCTTTCTCCATTAGTTGGTATGAGGGAATGCTCTCTTGTGTATCCTTCTTCCTTTCATTTTTTTTGGATTTTGAGTTCTCCAATGATGGCATTTTATAAATCCACGATGAACTCAGAGCTGGGTTAACCATATTCCGGAATGATGATGGATGACAAGGTAGTTGCGTCTATTTTTGATCTTGGGGTTGTTTTTTTTAGGCTGGTGTATTGGCCTTTTAAATTGCTTTGATCTACAAGATTCGAAGTCGCTGTGGTGGGCTTTTTGTGTGGCAATCCTCTTCAAAGCCCTTTAGGAAGACCCACAATTGACTATCCGCTTCCCCTATTGGCAGTGGTGGGACCAAATATAAATTTAACCGGTCTGACGTTGGCTGTATTATTTGAACTATTCCTTTGGCAAACAGGAATCATTGCAACATTATACTCCTCATTGGAGATGTAAAAGAGCCTATGTGTGTCTTGTTAGCAACTTCCCCTTACCATTTTAGGTCACGCAGATAGGTGTGCTTGTCATACTTGGGTGTACAAGTACTAGTTCTCCTTTTGATTTATTCGGTGATTGGGAATTCATTATAAGCTAAGAATTGGAAAATATTGAAGGTTCGCCTGCATGCCTATTTCCTCACCTGCAAGAGGAGGTATTGACTTGGACATATTTGTAGGTTTTCCACTAAAAAAGTGTCAAAATGAATGCTGGAGCTCTGTTGGTCTGGCTTTCTTCTTTTTCTTGCTCCTCTTTTTACATCCTTTGCATGCTGCAACTTATTCATCGTATGGTCCTTTTCTTGGTATTTCCACCTGCATGCAGATGATTGTAGTTTGCTATTTTTGGCTTCTTCTTCTGGCTTTTTGAAATGATTTCATTCTGAATATTATTCATGCAAATTCAGGCAGGCCAAGGATATTGTGAAAGGCATAAAAAAACGCATTGGAAGCAAGAATTCCAAGGTTCAGCTTCTTGCACTAACGGTGAGCTCCTCGATAGACTTTTATCTTTGGCTTATATGAAAATCACACTATATATTGTGACACAAACTCATAGATGAAATATTAGAGGTTCGGAGACTAATCAGCTAAGAACGAAAAACCAAGTACAAAGAGAACTGAATTAAACCAAGAGGAAAAATGATCCTCATGTACGCTAATTACCGGCTTAGCACCTCTACCACTACAACCAACTGACCAAGCCTTTATGCATATCAGGTGTGATCGGGTACATGGATACATAGATACGTTGACATCATTTTTCTCTATCTTGTGTTATTATCCCACCGGCTTAGAATCTCTAAAAAAGGTGGTTCCTGATCTGCAAACATTCCCCAAATAGTCTAGGGGTAGGGAAGGGTGTGTGCATGTGTATGGAGTCTTAACCTTATTTTTCTACAAAAGGGTTGTTTTCACACCTTGAACTTGTGACCAACAGGCCACCAGTTGAGCAACTTACCGCTGCGCCAAGTCTCCCAGCTTAGAATCCCTATTTATACTACTTACAAGACATAACAAACCCCATTTGATCCCTGCCTTCAGATGATAAAGGATCCAAAGGCATACATCAAATAATAATTAACTATTCAGTTACAGCAGATTATCACAAGCCTAACTACACCGAGTCAGCTCTACCGTAGTCTAACAAACTTCATAACAACTAATATGCACTCCAACTAACGTGTAGGAAGGGACTGGAACTGCTGATTTATCCATGTAAGCATTTGGTGCATCCTGGAACCACAAACATTGGATCCTGTCATCTCAAGGCTACATGGTTTACTCCCTGAGGCTGATATTGGTGAACCAATGGCTTGAGCACATACCAAACATTTTTATAGCAAGTGTCCAAGGCCCTGCATTGCAGCCTTAAGCAAAACCACTGGATCAATCCCATGGGCCCAAGGTCAAATTTCTCATGCCCTGCTGCAGCTGCCACTGGTTCAGAGCTATTAGCAGTATTTTATCGATCACGTGCCATGTCCTTTTGCATACTTCCTCAAGGTCTAAAGCTGATGAAAGCACGCTAAAATAGGCCATCCGGGCCATTGGCATAGGATGCTTGCCAGAATCATGGCATTGGCATAGGATGCTTGCCAGAACCCTGCCATTGACACAGAGAACTTGCCAGATCTGATCAGCGATGGCTAGGATGTTAGATATTGATTACAGTGTTGTAACTTCTGACTTGTTCGGCAGCCTACTGATTTTCTTTGTGACATCAGCAAGACAAAAGAGTTCCTTTTTGTTATTACAGAATATCTTATTCTCCAACCTAGGAGTTTGATTTCAGGGAATCCATCAATCATGAGTGTGCTAGGTTGGACAAAACACACTAGTAAATGCAAAAGTTAAGGCCCATTACTCTGAGTGTGTGGATAGTTTGTTTACCTTTTTCTTTCATTGTGTAGAATGATTACAACTAAATCTGTACTGGTAATTCTGTCCCCTTTCCTATTGGTTGTTCCATTTCTTGCAGTTTCACCTTTTCCCTTCTCTCGTATCTCTTCCATTCCATGGTCACACAATACCACCATCCTAGTCCTTCCATCACAATCACTACCTCCTGAATCACCAATCACAACATGGTACGATCCAACTCTCTCTGTGTGTGTGTGTGTGTGTCATACACTTTGTAGGTTGAAGGATGCATAGAATGTTTGGATGATGCGAATGAATGCATAAACTGCCGAAAATGAAGGATGATTCATGTAGCTGGCTGCTGATACCATTTTGTGGGACAAAATGCACAATTGTTGTTGTGTTGGTGATATTAAGACCTGTCTTTTATCTTATTTTCAGACATTGGTTTGATTGACAAGACTAGCTTGAGTGGCCCTTATGTGTGTGAAACAATGTGACAGGGTGAGTTTCTTGCCCATGGTTGAAAAAGTTAATATTATTGATGGAGAGAATAGGAACAGTCTAAAGACCAGTAATGAATTTATTTACATATCCAGTGACTTTTACTTGAATTGCTGCCGTTTTGAGCTTTATATAATTGTGTGTTATAGTTTTGATGTCTTTGATTTTTTTGGGTCCTTTGCCAAAATCAGCTTCCACAATGGGCAAATCTTCTAGATAAATCCTTCACCTACTGACCTGAAATGATTGCAGGTAAGAACCCACGTGAGGTCTTCTGAGATTATGCCAAGAGACTTTACCTAGCTACTGATACCTGCTTATTTAAATTAAGACCTTTCAGTGTCATATCCATCTTTTTTAAGTAAATGACAGAATCGCATCTCAGCAGCCAAAATGCGATAATGGGCTACTTGCTACATTGTGCATGACTTTGATGAATCGAGAGAAGTAATGGAAATTTCAGTGTTTCCTCCTCCAGGACTAGTTTTTCAATTAGGTCAGGTGCCCTCCTCTGTTCCTTTTCTATGTCATCGTACCACAAGTTGCTTTATGTATAAGGTAGCCTGCTGTTATTCTGCGATGACTGTCATAATTTGTAATATGAAGGATCCTAGTGCCTTGCTCTCCATGTCATAAGAGTCCTAAAAATGTGTCATTAGCTACACCCTGTTAGTGAGGTATGCAGATATGCTGTTGTTTTATGAAAGTTACGATGATTATGCTGCCCTTACTACATTGCAATTGTTATGGTTGTATTTTCTCTGTTTCACCTGCAGTATAGAATTACCTCACGTTTTTGTGGTTGCCTAAATTGGTTTTCTTGCTGTATCTGAAATATCTAGCTGTTGGAAACAATCATAAAGAATTGCGGGGACGTCGTGCATATGCATGTGGCAGAAAAAGATGTTCTTCATGAGATGGTGAAAATAGTTAAAAAGAAGGTAAGATAATTGTTTGACTTATGAGATTCTACTATTTAGATCTTTTTTTTCCTAATAGGGTGTTCCCTGGTATGCAAGCACTCCACAACTAGTGCAGGGTAGAGGGAGGGTGTTTACCCTTGCTTATTTTTTTTTTTTTTTTTTTGCAATGAGGTTATTTTCACACCTCGAACCCATGACGGATAGGTCACTAATTGAGCAGCTTACAATTGCCCTGAGGCTCGCCCTCTTCTTTTCCCCCCAATAATCAAGCTAATTATGTCACCCCCTTGTATATCCATGCAGCCTGATTATCATGTTAAGGAGAAGATACTGATTCTGATTAACGCTTGGCAAGAGGCTTTTGGGGGGGCAAGAGCGAGATATCCACAGTATTATGCTGCATACCAGGAATTAGTGGTAAGTTGCCTGTTGGTGCATCAATTCATTTTTCACCTTTTATGTGCAGGTTTAGTGGAGTATGATACTTGGAATGATCAATCTGGGCCACAACCATTTTAGCAGTTGGCTAGATTGTGATAAATGAGGATTTAGTTTCATAATTGAACTATGCAAGCTAAATGAACTTCGACTTCCTTCAGTTAATAGAGTTTATTGGATCAAGAGTTTTTCTATATTTGGTTAATAGGGTCAAGTGCTTATTGGATCTTTCATGTTTAGCGTAGATAAACAGCAGCTTGCAGTGCAAAAATGAAAAATCCCTCTCTTGATAGAGTTTATCTTTTATATAATTTGTATATCTTCATATACTTTTACATAAAATTCTTTCAGCGGAAGTGTTGACTAATAGAATGCACCTCATGCTCCACATGGGAACTGGGAACCACAAGCCCCATATCTGTAAGCTGCCAAAGTCAAACAGCTATTTTTCCCTAATAAGCACATTCTTCTCTCTCGTTGTGTTGCCCCCTTGGTCAGCCTTGTGTTTTGAGCTCCCTGAAAAGTAGTCCACCTTTCTATGAGCTTAACTGAGTAGATCATCAGGCACCGCTCTGTTTGAATTTAGCTTGGTTAATGAGTGAGTTAGGTTAGAGTTTGAGCTGTTGACCTTGGTGGACCGACCCTACATTTGACTTGAATTGTTTTGTCGTTTCAAGACTCTTAAATTCTGTTTTCTGCATCTATCAGCGTGCTGGAGCTGTATTTCCCCGGAGAACTGAAAGGTCTGCTCCTGTGTTTACACCACCACAAACACATCCTCTGCAATCTTATTCTCAGAATGTGAAAAATTCAGATTATCATCCAGAAACAGCTGACACTTTGGCAGAGGCTGAATATCCAACATTGTGGTACTATTCTCTTGCTAATGAGCTTGCGTTATATGGTCTGTATGATATGGACTAAATTTTTTTTTTTCTTGTTGGTAGCTTGACTGAAATCCAAAATGTGCGGGGTATTATGGATGTTCTTGCTGAAATGTTGAATGCAGTAGATCCAAGAAACAAACAGGTATTGTTTCTTTTTAACTTTAAGCTTCACCTTTCATGTGGGCCTCCATGGTTCATTACAGTGTTGCACTCTTCATATTTCCAAAATGTGAGCATTTGTTGCACTCTTCATAATTTCATGCTTGATGGAATCCTATGAGGAATCTTGGACGCCGCTTTGGGACATCCCAAAAGGGAATAAGGGACTGATTTTCTGGGACAGTAGGAGTACTATGTTTGCTGCACAGTTGGATTAGGGAGGTCTAGTCTATCGCTGTAATCATCATTGATGTTATTGGCTTCCGGTGTTACCTTCAGGGCCTAAGACAGGAGGTTATCGTGGACTTGGTGCAACAATGCCGCACGTACAAACAAAGGGTTGTCCACCTTGTTAACTCTACCTTGTAAGCCGGCCCTCTATAACTGCAGCTTTCTCATCAACTTTTCAGTTAATGAATATCCTGGTGTTCCATCTGTCTCTCTCTCTCTCTCTCTCTCTCTCTATTGTGAATTGTGCTAACCACAGATAAGATGCTTCCACATTGAAATTTTTAGTGGGAACTTGCTGTTGTGAAGACAAAATGGATTGCATTCTTCTCTAACTTGTTTCTGTTGCTTTCTGAATAGAATATTATCCACCTGTACTATATTGTAGGTCATGTCAAAGTGATTTACTTGTTCCAAGTTGTTTGTATATCTGCTCTATTTTGGACACCTAAAGGAGTACACTGTGAATTACATCCTTTCTGAGCATCTAATGAGTATTAGGTGCGTAAAGCTTAGTTCAGATTGAAATGGGTGAGATGGTGTCTTTTAACTAGTAAGTCAAACAAATTGAGGTGCATGTTCTTGATTTGTTTGTTACTAAGTTACCAAGAATGCTCTCAGTGCGCATTGTCCAATACACAATATGCTACTTTTTTCTGGATTTATATGGACTTTTCCTCATAAATCACTCTTTGGAATGAAGTTCCTGGTGCGAAATGCAATAAGACTTAGATATCTCTGCAACTTTGGTTTATTACTTGGAGAATCCTGATGTTTCTTCGCCTTTGAAGTTTGAACTCTTCTAAGGCTGTTGAACTTCCCCAATATGTTCCACCGATGACTACGGCATGCTGATTAATGTTTTTTTATGGTGTGCAATGATATTTTCTCTTTCCTCTAGAATTAGAAGCCAAGTTATTGTGATAAAGGGGGGAACAAACCCAAAATTCACCTTAGGATCTCCTTAGTCCTTCATCTCATCTGTCAGCAAATGAGGTCGACTGGTATCTGGTGTAAATTTTAGTTTGGACCCATTAAAGAGAAAACTTGTCTGAAGAAGACTTCTGCTGAACTTACTGCTTTACACTTCATAGTCACTAAGTTTAATATTCATAGACACTACTAGGGTTTACATGTTCATGAAATTGTATGAAATGCTCTCTATATACGATTTCAGGGATGAGTCGCTGCTTTG
>JAOWBR010190586.1:0-10129 GCA_028571145.1 Dionaea muscipula | reverse complement strand
GTGATGGTCATTATTCCACTTGTAAGCTTGCTGAAGTATGTCCTAACTTAACTTGCCTTAATTCTCTGCTACTGTCTGTTTTTTATGTACTAACAATGAATGTATAATTAAGCTAATTATATCATTTTGTTTAATTATGCAGTCGATGTTCAGCCAATCAACAGCATCAGCAGTCCAGACTTTGCTACAGCCTACTGGTGCAACCGATTTGGCTTCCCTTTGTTCATGGGCTGATGAAGTTAGGGAACTTCTACCTTGGTCTCGAGCTCTTCATTTTGCCAATGTCCCTGATGGTGCCTGTGACTTTGAGTACAACAGTACGTTACAATTCATTCATTTTCTCATCAAATAAACAGTGCTACGTAATTCTGTGATGTACTATTCAATCAATATTAATATTATAGTTCTTTATCCATGCATGCCAATGCCATGAATAATATATTAAGATCATGACTTCCTTTCTCTTTCAGGGGACTGCGTGGACGAGAACGGAAATCTGGGTAGGTGTGTCGTTGGGGCAATCTATAATTACACTGGCCAACTCCTCGACTACATGAATGGAACCCAAACTGATTGTGAGTACCTGGCCTCACCTTGAAAGAGCTTTTTCATTCGTTGATCATCGTTTAATCTAAACACCACCAGTCTACCTTTTTTCTTTGTTAAATTCTCAGATAACTACTCCCAGTCACTTCTCTTTCTCTCTCATTTCCTCGGAGATGTTCATCAGGTGAGTGTTAACAGCTACAGATTAATTCATTACTGAAACCTGCGGTGACTTTATTTTTCCTTCCTCGCCAGGCTAGCTACTAATTATATATGGTAATGGTATGGATGCTTATGCCTTTGCTGTTGTCTAAGCACAGTCCCTGATTAATCATTTGATAGAACTTCATATCTGAGATATCAAGAACTTACTCTAATAAAGCTGAGGTTCCGATGCTATATATTTAGTATTTACCATTGGTGGTGCCAAGTTATTGCTATCTAACCAATCACATATTCATGCAGCCATTACATTGTGGACATATTGGTGACAAGGGAGGCAATTTAATCGATGTCTACTGGTATTCGACCGAGACAAACCTCCATCATGTGAGCCTCCTCCTTTCCGTATAAACAATAATACCGTTACAAGTATAACTTTGCCATGTATGTTGCGCCAAAAATCCAAAGTAACCAATTTTTTTTATTTTTTTTTTTGTGTGCAAGGAGCAGGTTTGGGATACCAGCATAATTTACTCCGAGGAAGATGATTTTTACAATAAAAGTGTGGATGGGTTGGTAGAAGCCATAAACCAGAATATGACGGTATATATGCTGCCCGGCCAGTGTTACTGATAATTTCACATCACACTTCATTTTCATACCATTATATCTGTTTCATCCTCGTGCCGTGCTTTAATCTTATTTCCGTGATCCTGCGGGCAGGGTGTATGGAGTAACTCAGTACAAGCATGGCAGACCTGCAGTGGTACCCAACTACCATGTCCAAGCATGTACGCTGCTAGCTTTATTAACCTTTGTCTACAGCCGTTGCATATCGGCCATAACTATGACTATCTGATGAGGATTTTACCTTCCCAGATATGCTAACGAGAGTATCAAGGCAGCATGCCAGTGGGCATACACAAATGTAACTAATGGTGCAACTCTTGGAGGTATGTTACTGTTACTAGTTTTGAAGTATAATAACTAATGGATTATGTTTGAGTTGCATCTGATCTGATATCCAAAAAATTTCATTCTGAAGATGAGTACTTCAATTCCCGTTACCCGATAGTCAATTGGCAGCTGGCTAAAGGCGGAGCTCGATTGGCTGCGCTTCTCAACCTGGTTTTCGGCAGCTCCTAAATCAATCTTAGTCTGCGATGAAATATGAATAATAATATTGAGCAAAATAATCAATTGATGTAAACGGTACTTGCATCATCAATTTTGTAGCAAGACAAGAACTTCATGTTGTGTTAGTCCGAAAGTTGAACGAAACTTGATCGACTAGAGACGGACACCGTGGTGTTGTATTGCTTCGTATTAGCACACAAAGCACATGAAAACTGAGACACCATGGCAACCAACCATCATACTCACTGCATCATCATCATCCTCTATAGTTTCCTGGAAAGTATACAACACCAGGAAACTAATTTGAACCGGTGTGGTGTCACACGAAAGTAGCAATTTATCTTTTAAAACCACCCAAAAAAAAAACACAAACTGAAACCATATATACACACACACACACACACACCTAACAAGTCAAGTAGTACTACTGTATTGTGCAAAGCTGCAAACAGGTCAACGAACAACTGCCCACGCAGTTGTCGATTATGAAGATACTGGATTAGAAGTAACTCTTCATTTTGTATTCTTGAAAACAAGGACGGGGCATTTGGCGTAATGAACACAGTAGTCACTAATGCTCCACTGGAATGTCCTGCACCAAGTTCAGCTGCATCAGTACAGTACAAAACATTACATTGCAAGCCGACCATTATATTAATATAGGATCATGAGAGCGTTATTTGAGGGGGTTTTTTTTTTGGATCAGTAAATATAACTATTTATTGATGTAAATAACAGTTGTTTACAAAAGAGCCGAACACAAGTTGCACAAAGCATCATATCTAAAATAGGCAACCCAGAAAAATCATATGCTAGCAACGAGTGGTTGACAAGGTATCAACAACACCCTCCCTCCCCATACAAGAGTTCCTCCAAAAGAAGAGCAGCTGTCAGCCCTTCATCAGACTTGAGAAACAAGGATTACATCAACCAAACATCGCACGCTTAGACCGATGCCTCTTGTTCGTAGGATGCAAGGTCCTAACTATTTGAGAGGCATGGCTAGAGACTTTCAAGAAGAAAAATGAAAGCTTCGAAAGCGTGGGGGTGTGGAAGTAAGATCACTTCCCGGAGCTGAGTGAGCAAATCAAGCGGGAATCTCCCAGAGTGAGTCCAAATCTTGCCCCTAATCCGTACCGAGGAGTGTTAGAAAGATAGAGTTTGTTAGGCTGCAGTTGGCTAGATAGGTTCTTGGTAGTTGGGGACCAAACCGACTCTGTTTGAGGAAACAGTTAGTCTGTTAACATATATCTTAGAGCATCTCCACCGGATCTTTCTCCCTCACTATTCACATCATCCTCGATAAATTTTCGTTCACTCTTAAAAAATTATTACGCACGACTCTCACTATTCATTCATCACATCATTACACATTCTCCAAAAAATACTAAATTTAAAATTACTATCCATTCACTCCAAAAATCATTACACAATACCTCTCACTATTCATTCACTCATATTTACATCCACTCCAAAAACCCATCCACACTCCAAAAATCATCACACAATCCTCACACTATTCACACTCCAAAAACTACAAAATTTTTTACCTGCCGGAGATGCTCTTATCTACTTTGCTGAGGTGGTGCTCGACCAGTCAACTTGGGCTAGCCTATTTGGGCAGTCTTAGGTTAGTATGTTTGGCTCTAGCTTTAGAACCATTGTTGAGCTAGGTCCATTTTTAACCAATACATACACACTCCCTTAACAACTCTGCTTGGAACAGAACAGAGAACTGAATAGACATCTGAGGAGCTACCATCATCCTTTTGATTTCTCTGTACCCGAATTTGTATCTTATAACATCATGAAAAGCCACCACAATACTTCTCCATTTGCTCTTGGTTCATGCAAGTCAACTACATTCCCAAAACCAACTTACGGTCACTGTCATTTACTTGCCACTAATTTCTCATGAGAGCAGCATACAAGTATCTTCACCGGTTCAACATATATAACCAAGCTCAACAAACGAAGCAAACTTACCCCTTAACCCTTCCAAGGGTTTGCTCAGCTAAGACAAGTAGGTTGATGCCGTGCTTCTCAACCGCGTTACAAATAGCCTCTTTAGGATCTCCAACCTCTGAAATTGTCACTGCATTTACCTGGCAAGTCCAAGATCAATGACCAAGACCCGGTTTGACTCGTGTTAAAACTATTTATGATGGCAAAATGTTTTCCTTCCTGGGAATCACACACATTATTGTCCTACCAAGAAAGAGAAATTGATAGATGGAATGATGGATGCAGTTTCATTTCATGTAGCTTATAATAGATGCCAGCCATTGATAACTACTGAAGAGTGAAGACTAGCCAAGTTACCTATCTTCTTCACTTCTTCTATACTATGATTTTCTACCTTGTGTTAAGAATAATAAGAGCACATATAGCTAGACATAAACATAATAATAGTATTAGAAGTAGTCCACCTCCTCTCCTCTCCTCTCCTCCTATAAATGAGTCTATTTCTCCTCTCCAAAACTATCCCAAACTTGAGTGATTTTGAGTGTAAGAAATGAGAAGGAACCAAACCCCTCGGCTAGAACAGATACTCTTGGCCTTGTCCAGTAAACCCAAAGCGACCTTCTTCTCCTGCTCTTGTACAGTGTTCACCAAACCTGCATCTGTATCCAAATTCATGGAATGGACCTCATTAATCACTCTAATCACAGATGACAATCTCAATACTTTCAAAATTGTTTCACATTACTAGCTTAATTGATCTCAAGAACCCAAACAAACACCAATGAAAACAAGACAGAAATGTGAAACCCTCAATCCTCAGAAACAAAACCATCCCAACAAACATAAACCCACCCAAGAAATGAAATTGGAAGACCAGAATGAGAGAGAGAGAGAGAGAGAGGGAACAAACTGGGTGAGACAGTGCAGTACAAACGAGCGTTGCTGAAAGAGGCAGCAAAGGTGTCGGTGTAAGTGGGAGGAGGCTCAGCTGTGAAGATCAGTAGAGGATTGGAGACGAGTGATTCTGGGAAGTTGTCAAGTATCCACAAGAGGGCATGGTAGCTCTCTTGCGTTTCATCAATGGCCAACATCACCTTCTTCTTCTCTTCAGCAACTTGATGAACTTCTCCATTTGCTGCCATTTTTGGTTTCAACAATCAAAGCAGTTGTTGTTGCTCAAATCACGGAGAAGAAAAATAATTTGCCTCGGAACCTGAAACGGGTCTCTTTGGGTGTCGGTGTAATTTGGGTCCGAAAGGTCAGAGTCCCAACAACCAGTCAAGAATCTAGTTGGTGAGAGATAGGAAGGACCCTTTTCTACCCAACATTTATTTTTTAATTGTTAAATTATTATAAGGTGATAAGTGATCGCCATTACGAAATTCTAATCTCACGGATAAATTTTCCAGGTTTAAGGTTCTATTTAGTTAAATGAAGTGTTGAAGGGAGTGTGGAGGATATATCAAGTATCAGTAGGGACGGATCCAGGATTTGATTTATAGGGAACGATTTAAAAAAGTAATAGTATAAAAAAAAAATCAGTTAGCGATATTCATCTTCCGTCCCTTGGGTATTTTTCTCACACGATCTACTCTTTCTAAATCCATATATATATATTTTTTCATGCATCGACGTGGATAGAGTTTCTTTTCCAATATTGTGAACATCATTATCAGATTGAAAAAGATGATTCTCATCTCTAAAAAAAGGAAAAAAGAAAAAGAAAAAGATAAAGATGTAAAACTCTTGCCCACTTTTTCTAATTTGGTAATGGTAATAGAGTCCAAACTTCATACTTGAATAACAAAAGCGATTTTTTTAAGTCTCTCTCATTACACGACCTGTTTTATCGGTCAATTCACATATACACATAAAAATAGTTTTAACGACCTATTTTCACGATATTATTTCCCATAATGCATAGTTTGCGTCGACCTTGAAAACCTTATTCAGGTACTTATTTATAGCCTCAAATTAGTTTAAATAAACCATCCCCAGCAAAGTTTACTGATCCTCATTCTTCACTGTGAAACAATGAGAGTCGGCACACACAGACAATAACATATTCTCATGAATTAATTAATTAATTGTAGCTGGATCTGGATGAGTGGATGTGACGAAGATTTCTTTCAAGCTTGTTTCCTCACGACAAGAACAGGGCACTTTGCATTGTGAACCACATAATTGCTCACACTTCCCAGAAATGCCCTGTTACAAGAACAGGAAATTAAAAAAAAATGTTAATTTGTCCAGGAAAATTAATGTGAAAGAGAAAATTATAACAAGCGTTGCCCAGGAGAGGAGAGGAGAGGAGCAATCAAAATCAAAATCAAAATCAAAATCAAATCAAATCAATCTCTTAAGAAGATTATTATTATATATAACAGTATTAGTTACCTCTGAATAACTCCCCGGCTATGGCTTCCAATTACAATTAATTGGATGCTTAACTGCTCCACTGCATCGCATATTGCCTCTTTTGGGCTCCCGAATTCAATAACTGTCTCTGCAGTGATCTGTTGCAACAAGAAACATATATAGTAAACTTCAATATTTGATGATTTCAATAATCGTCCATTTGATGATCAATTTGCCCAATTAATTGAAAAAGATTACAAACACGCCAGAGAAGAAGAAGAAGAAGAAGAAGAAGAAGAAGAAGAAGAAGAAAGAAGGTCAAAATTATATATACTCACTCCATGCTTTTCAGAAATTTCCTTGGCTTTCTGGAGGAGAGCATTTGCAAAATTCTTCTGGTTTTCTTGGATTGAAGATATTAACTCTGGAGCTGCGGAATTAAGCATTAGCAGAAGAAAGAAAAAACAATATCAGTGTGAATCTTTCTTTCATCATGCAAATTAAATCGAGGATGAAGATCTAGATGGGTATAATTATATGATATGATATGGCTCATTACGAGTGTTGCCATAGTTGCTGGCATAAACTTGGCTGTAGTCGTTGGAGATGACGTGAAACAGGACGAGCCCAGAAGAGCTGATCTTGTGATGCAGGTTTTCTAGCGCCCATTCAAGGGCGTAGTGGCTGATT
The DNA here is from genome assembly GCA_028571145.1 of Dionaea muscipula. Taxonomy (NCBI): domain Eukaryota; kingdom Viridiplantae; phylum Streptophyta; class Magnoliopsida; order Caryophyllales; family Droseraceae; genus Dionaea; species Dionaea muscipula. The sequence goes on along the minus strand of JAOWBR010190586.1, from coordinate 3,271 downwards.
TCGCTCTCCTCAATGGCCACCAACACCTTCTTCACATCCCTATTATTAGTAGTATTGCTACTCATCTCTGTCATCTCTTCTTCTTCAATTAATCTCAACAATCAATATATGGACTGGACGATTCTAGTTTCCTGTTCATGAAAATCCCATGGATGATATATGGATGGATCATTGCATTGGATCCCAGAACCCCAGTTCCAAGCTCTCAAATCCCCACCTACCAGTTTTTTTTTTTTTTTGGTGGGGTTTAAATTAACAGACATTCAAACCTATACGTCTCAAATTCTTTGACATCAAGAGGTAGAGAATTGTTAATTTCGATTAATTATAATACTCAAATTAAGTTGGTGTAGATGTAATTACAACTTGCAGCTGAGCCCAGTTCGAATAGGTTTTCATTCCAAACAAAACATGAGTTCAAAATCCGATCCATCCATTCCTTTCCATCCCCCAGCTCATAATTCTCCGGACACTTTGTATTTGCATCAGCTTAATTACTATTATGAAGCTCTATCATCTATATATACCATCTTCATATGGCCGTCATGAGCTTGAATCTTGACGTGACGATCACTTCCAAAGTTAATTGTGCGTGCGTGCGCAGATAGTCCATGCTTTAGACCCAATTAGTTCTGCAATCCATATCCCTTATTTGGTAAGACGACACTTCCGATATACATCGAGGGTACCATGAATTTTCCAATAAGTTTTTTCATGCCAATTACACCACAAGACTAGTTGTTGATGTATCACATTCACTTTAGAATTGTAGTGAGTTATATGTGAGTTATTTTTACATCGAGGATAAGATTTAAAAAATGATAACATATAATTGTGTCTTGGCCCATAACCTATAAATGTGGCTGTCTGATACCTAGGTTTGCTCTTAGATACGGGCCGTTATGTCCTGGTATGTGTCAGCCTGTAAGCTAATGCCTAACTGAACCAAACAAAACGCCATTTTGTCATATCGATAGATGAAGATGGGTAGATTCAGTTCTTGCAATCTGCATTCTTTCCTCTTTTTATGTAGAGAAATGAATAATAGTGATAAATCATGAAGATTTTTCAATTCATTATTAAGGGATAGATTTGTGTATTTATAACCTCTAACTATAAAAGATATGAAAGATAACCCTATATTATTATCTATATTATAAATAAGGATTGTGTTTGAAAATATAGGTAGATAGATGTCAAATCAAGTGGGGTGAGGTAGAATGAGATGGGTGGAGGATAAGGTAGGGTGAGATGAGGATATTTTTTTATAAATATTTTTAATAAAAAAAATTTAATAAAAGTTATATAATATTATTGTCAACTTTTTTAATTTATTAAGACGATCTAAACAATATAAATATTAATATGATTTCGAGTTTTTTTTTATTTTATGATTATTTTTTTTTTATTTTCAAAGAGTTAATGATATATATTTTTAACTGATTTAGGAAAGCGAGGTGTTTATCGTGCCGAAGGCACAGGTACCCCTTAGTCCTATATAAAAGATATGGTATGAAAAATATATCCTAAAAGATTCTATATCCATAAAGATAATTATATTTTATAATTTAACACTCCTCCTCAAGTTGGTACATAGATGTCACACATATCCAACTTGAACAAAATCGTAGTATTTGTCTGGATACCACCTCTGTTAACATATCTGTCAATTGATCTTCTAACCTCATTGGAGGAATCTCAATGGTTTTATCCTTAAGCTTCTCTTTGATAAAACATCGATCAACTTAATTTAACGTGTTTGGTTCTGTCATGTTGAACTGGATTATGTGCAATATTTCGTGCTGCTTGATTATCACAAAATATCTTCATGGGCCGACGATAGATTGCAAGGCCCAAGTCTCTCATCACTTTCTCGATCCATAAAATTTCACGTACTCCTAGTGCCATTCCTTTATATTCGGCCTCGACACTAGATCGAACAACTATATTTTGCTTTTTGCTTCGCCAAGTAACTAGATTACCTCCCACGAAGGTAAGATATCTCGAAGTAGACCGTCTGTCATCCACGGATCCAGGTGACCATTTTTCTTGAATAAAATACCTTTTTCCGGGCTCCCTTTCAAATATCGTAAAATTCTCATCATAGCATTCATATGTTGTTCTCTAAGATCATGCATGAATTAACTCACCATCCCAAGTACATGTGGCAGATCAGACCGAGTGTGAGCCAAATACATCAATCTTCCAACCAATCTTTGATATCTCCCGTTATCTACAAGAACCTGATCGGTACTTATCCCCAACTTTAATCCTACCTCTAATGGAGTTTCTGCAGGTTAACATACCAACATCCCTTTTTGCCAATAAATCAAGGATGTACTTTCTCTTAGAGAAAAATATTCCAGTTTTGCTTCTGAATACCTCAATCCCCAAGAAATACTTCAAGATTCCCAAATCTTTTATTTCAAACTCCCCGGACAAATACTTCCGAAGAGCCAATTTCTCCCTTGCATCATTACTTGTGACAATCATGTCATCGATGTAAGTTATCAAAACTGTCAACTTCTTATTTTTTCTCTTTATAAATAAAGTGTGATCGGAGTCGCTCTACTTATAGTCAAAACTTCGCATTGTTTTTGTGAATCTTTCAAATCAAAACCATGTTCTTGGAGACTGTTTTAAGCCATATAAACACTTCTACCGTCTACATACCTTCTGCAATTTCTCTAACAAATAGTACCCCCAGAATCCTCAATGAGAACTTAAAACAAAGATTCATGCAAAATGTAACATGACTTCATATATTTATACATATATCATGTATATGCCGTGTACAAGCTTGAATCATGTGAATATTATATATATATATATATATATATATATATATATATATCTGTATGACGCTTCAGATATATATCCAACTTTTTTTTTCTTGCAAGCAAACCGCGAAAAGCAAAGAAGATAAGTGGACACAGAAAAATTAAGGGGGAAACAACCATGAAGTATTTCATTTCAACCAGTGCAAGTGATGATGATGATCCAGTGATCAAAAGGGCCATGGCGAGCGATGAGGGACCCCTTCATATCCTTCTCTAAGCATCCTTTCGATCTCGTGAGTTTCAGACGGATTTGTCCTCTGCATATTATGTATATGTAAAATCCACTTCAGGTGAGTTTGTCCTCTGATATATATATATATATATCTGTGTGTGTGTACCTGGACTGTGTTAAATACTATATATAGTTATCCAATAGGAGAAATTAATCACCTGAAATGTTTCCACAGCCTCGGCCTCTGGCGAGTTGAAGT
>JAOWBR010190564.1:0-10130 GCA_028571145.1 Dionaea muscipula | reverse complement strand
CCAAATTTTTTTTTTAAATATGATTAATTTTTTTCTTTCATTCTCCACTTTTTTTTTTTCAAACAATACTCCTCATTTAGTCATTTTCATTTTTTTTCTTTGGTCCCTTTTTTAACAAATTCATCACCATCCAAACGAATGATTCTTAGGAGTTCGCTTCAAATTCCAACTCGCATCTGACTCAGACACAAACAGTCGTACACGGGTGGATGGGTGGAGGTAGGGTAAGGCTGTGAGGGAGAGGGGATGGGATGAGCACCGCGGGATGAAAAGTAATTTTGCCATCCAAACACGTCCTACGACAGAGTGACAGCTCAAGGGCCATAGTTGAAACCACAGCCAGCTGCCTCGTGCCTGCTTTCTTATCTGACTTTTAAATACTTAAAAAACCGACGCCTATCCCATCATTCCATTACATGTACCATCCCATTCACAATCTCATCTTCAGATCTTCTTTTCCCTCTCCGCTGTAAACTCTCCCACTTCTGCAGCATTCAAGCACCTACCCCCAAGAAGGAATCGGCAAACGATAGGTATATGCACAATCTCTTCAACCATTACTTTTCATTTCTGATTTTCTTGCATGGGTATTAATTTGTTGGATCTATTGCGCTCATCCCAGATCCCCCCTCCACATAAGTGGAAACTGGAAAGTATCAATGCTGAACTGTAATTCCCAGTCGTATAGTTTGTAGGCCGTGAGATTTTTAACCTATGATTGCTAATCTTCCTTCATGATTGTAGAATTTGCTCACTCTTCGTCCTAACAAGACTAGAACTCGTTCGTCCCTCTTATAGAACCTTGATCAGATAGATGAGTCATTCGTTCCTCCCTTCCAATGGATTGCGTTGATATTTTGTCCTGAAAGTTTCATGGTAGTTAGTGTTAGAATAATAAACTTGATATTGATATTGTGACTTTACTATTTTGGTATAGTTGCACTATTATTACAGATATGTGTTGTGAGTCATTAGCTGGAGTATAAATACGTATGGATATACAGTGATAGTGTGTGTGTGAGATATACATCTTCTGATACACTTGGATTTCAATATATCAGTTGTATTTTCCTCTTCTTCTCTCTAGTCTTCTATCTCCCCTGCTAGCTGAAGGTCGGCATATATATATATATATACAGAAATTTTCAAGTAAGGGCGCCCTTACCTAAGTAAAATGCAGACTTCCGGATATCCGGTCATTTCGGCCGGATATCCGGTGATTGGGCCCGGCTATCCGGACGCCGTATCCGGTGACCTCTGGATATCCGGCAAGGAGATGCCCGGATATCCGGGACATGATGAGCGGATATCCGGACGTCCGCAACTTCATCCGGTAAGGGCGCCCTTACCGGAAACGGACTATATATATATATATATATATATATATATCAGTTAGGGTGTTAGCCAGTCTTTGTAGGCACCCATGTGCTGGGGAGACATTCAGAAAGGAGAGCCCATGTCCACCAAGTAGGCCGACGAGTGATAGTCATATAAATGAAATTGGACCCACTTTTTAACCTAAAAGCTAGCCAATGGGTTAACAGCCTTCCTGATTTATATGATATCACTCTTTTTTTCTCATCCCCGATGTAGGTTTCTTCTTAATTTGTCACATGTTCACAACACCATGTTGGAACAACTAGAAGGTAAGTGGGCAGATGAGCTAACTTTTAGGGCTGATAAAGCAAGTTATCTTTTGTTTTTCTGTTATTTCCCCCGTGTAATACTGAATCTTACAACTTATCTTATAGCAATAGGAGATGACCTTTCAACTGCAACATTAACTCTAGTTACATTCCCCTAAAGTCTCAGAAAAAGTATTAAGGATACTTCGGCTACCATCTCAACTGATTGATTATTTATTTATCCTATGTAATCCTTTCCATACATACATATATCTCTACTGATTCTCTTGTTGATGAACTATTGTGGGAGCAACTTGCTGAGTGCCTGTTTGGATTTCTCTAGACTTTTGAAAATTTGAAAGGTTTTCACTTTTTATATTTTAAAAAAGATTTTGGAAACCAAAGGGAAATGCCTTGGTTCTATTTGACAACGCCACCTGGCCCACCTCAATGCTACATAGTCTTCTTCAAATGAATACGACGGATTTGAGGGGTCGGGTTCACATAACCCGCTCTGATGCCATGTTAAAGAATCCCAACTGGCAGAAGAATGATTTATTATGGATGAAAATTATATAGAAACCTAAATAAGGGAGGCCTATAGGCTACAAAACCTAAAAGATAGATTATTCTAAAGATAACCTAAGATTATTCTAAAGATGACCTAAGATATAACCTACGATATATCTTAATAAATTATTTCCTGATCACGTATATCTTCACATGCACAATATAAGATTTTGGGTTACTCCTTCGATTATCACTTGGTTTTGAGTGGGCAATCCATCTAATCTCAACCCATTTTGTAACCTTACCCGTGGAAAAGAGGGTTGTTTTTATCTTCTTTTTTTTTGTCTTACCACCTAGTCTTCATTGCATACTTTTAGACAACGGTTGAACATTTATGTTTTCCTTGCAATTTCATTCATGATCTTGGTTTACGCTATGATTAATGGCCAAAATAGCAGTGTCTTTGTACCATAATATAATTTGTGCGCCAAAAAGCCAGTGGATATCTGTTACTTCATTCCAACTTTGACCAAATAGGAGGTATGTGTGACATTGGACCGAAACCAGAACCCTCACTATTTAAGTGAAGAGAAAATCAGAATGTTTGATGTGTGCAAAAAATGCTACAAGTGCTAGATGGCAAAGAATTGTGAGGAACTAAAAAAACCAGAGTTTTTCCGAGTTCAGAGTGTAGTTCTTAGCACCAAAAGAGTAGCTTAACCACAGTATGAGTAATGTAGGGGTCTCCTTGTTTGTTTACTTTCTCAAGATTGCCTTGACAGGAGTTAGACCTTGCAGCTTATCTTTTGGCTGAGATTGGTCCCTGCCTTGGAACTGGAATATTTCATGATTGATTACTCTAGAGTTGAAAACCTATGAATCACTTCGATTTCTCAGAATTATATCTAATTTATGGTAGAGATCACTCTGAGTTACAACTAATGCAACAATCCCAAAGTGCATTTATGGCAAAAGGCAGATGAAGTATGGAGTGCCATGCTTTTTCACCTAATAGACAAGAGTTTCTTCCTTGGCAATACTTGTTATTTCCATTCCTGAGATTTCATCCTGGTATGAATTTGGAGATGAGATGTGGTAGACCATCCTTTCCTCTCAGGCATCCTTCTCTGAAATTTCGAAAAAACTCTTGGCCAAATTACACAACTTTTGCTCGTTAACTCAGGGACTGGTGCTGTTAACCGGTACACCTATAAAGTTTGGGCTCTCAAGCTAGTACAAGAGTTGGAGATTTGAAGGTGACATGTTTGCAAAACTGGCGAATCCTATAAGAATATTTGGCTCTCTACTACCAGGGGGGCACTCGACAAACCCGGCAGTAGGCCGCAGTATCTTTATTATGACCTGCTGCTTTGACAACAAAATGGTTTTAGCTCAAAGAGTTTTGCTCTATGCTATACTTGCATAATACAAAGAACAAATGGGATGTGATCCTGATGAGCTCCTGTACTTTGTTTCTCCAGCAAATTCGTCAAATGGCTCAAAGTGCACCTCCTTCATCATTTCATGGGGTCATTTCACGAGATCCCAATGCTACGTTCTCTGCAGAGCCTGGGAGATATCATCTGTACATATCATACGCTTGTCCTTGGGCATCGAGGTGCTTCACATACTTGAAAATCAAGGGGTTGGATGAAGTCATTGGGTACACGGTAAGCTACTTAAGAGTTCATGTTTGAGTTCCAGCTCTTTTACTTGGTTCAACTATATGAAGTACAAGTGTTAGTTATCCACATTTTGTCTTTCAAGTGTCATTTTGAATTCTTCTTAGTCCCCTTGTAATTCCGTGGCTAAGTCAAGTTAATGGCACACTGTATAGAAACCAAATGGAGCTTTCCGGAGTTCTGTTATGGCATTTCATGGTTTCTGTTAAGGGTTTAAACTTTAAACCAAACCTCAGGCATTCATTTTGGGTTGAGTTACAATGAGTATTCTAAAGAGAAAAATCAGAGAGTGATGCTATGAGGAAGTGAGTTACTCTGCTTCCAAAATGAGGGAGAAAGTTCTTGGGAAGGAGAGGTTAGTGGGTTTGATATTTGCCCTGGTAAAGGACCCAAAGTACAGTCTTTTCCCTAGGCACTTGAACAAATTGCACATGAAGCAGAAATAATAAGGGTAGGCAAGTCATACCTTTCACCATTGTGTGGTATCAGTTTCACATGTTTTCTTAGCATATGGCATGGAATAGGCGTCTGCTACAAAGTACAAACCAAGACAGCATTCATACAAGGGGGTGTCTTTAAGAGTGAAAATTATTCTGAACATTCACCCGACTGCTGAAGCTCTTCACCTGAGTTTGTATAGTTTCCTTGCTCGCTAGCTGAAGCACTCCTCCTTCCTGATTGTGACCACCGACTTTGAAACCATGTCCTTCCTTTTGTCAGGTGGTCAAACCTAAATGGGGGAAGACAAAGGAGGGTGAGGACCATTCAGGATGGGTCTTTCCCATATCTGATACCGAAGAATCAGGAGCTCAGCCTGATCCAGTGAATGGAGCCAAGAGCATAAGAGCACTGTATGAGCTTGCTAATCCAGCCTTGACCTCTGGGAAATTTTCAGTTCCTGTACGTACTACTTGAACCATAGGAATAATTTTTTGTATTATTTCGGCACTTTATGTAAAATTTGGCATCTTAGAAATATTGAAGGCACACACGGGTTTCTTTTGCAGGTTCTGTGGGATAAGAAACTCAAAACAATTGTTAACAACGAGAGTGGGGAGATAATTCGGATGTTTAACTCCGAGTTCAATGATTTTGCAAAGAATGCTGATTTGGATCTCTATCCACCTCATTTGAGGTCACAGATTGATGAATTAAATGACTGGATACTCCCTAACATAAATAGTGGAGTTTACAAGACTGGATTTGCCCAAACTCAGGACGATTACAATACGGTAACATCATATGATTCTTTTGCAGCAAAGAATAAGAATTGTGCATCTCAATGCTTCCTTTCTTCTGGGTCATTTTCTAGCTTAGTTGTTTCAGCTCGTTGACTTTTTTTTTTGGGAACTCATTGACTATTTCTTGTTGTGAGTTCTCAGAGTGTGAAAAGTTTGTTTGAAGCATTGGATCGATGTGAGGGCATACTTAGCAAGCAAAGATATTTGTGTGGAAACACGCTAACCGAGGCAGACATTCGCTTATTTGTGACCCTTATCAGATTTGATGAGGTATGAGCTTTGCCTTCACTTTGCTGCTTCTTATGTTTTTACCACTTGCCAGTTCTTTGTTGATACTAGTTTGAGTTTCATGGCCATTATGGCAAACAGTAAGTTTGCAAACAGTCCTATTGTTGTTCTGTGTTCGACTCGAGGACTCTAGAGAAGATGTGTGCGCTTGCATCAGTTTGCTATTTGCTGACTGGATAAGGACTCATTTACCAAATTCTTTTGATTCATTTTGACTCCAAAATGAACATCATCATTGCAGATCCGAAATGTGTACCTGAGCATGTGTGTTGTCTCAGAATCATCTTTAAACTATCTGCATAACTTGTTTGCAAGAGGACTAAACGCTCTTGATCATAGACCACAGCATAGTTCATATTGATATAATTTCTCCTGTGATTACTTGTTCTATTATTTATTGTCGTTAGAGGGCCTCGAATTTTCCATTTGGGCAAAGCTCACTCCTGGAAGAATTTAGAATTGCATTGAATACCCAATATAGATAACCTGTTGTCTGCTTTGACAGCTCCTGTAACCCTGTTGCTGTGGCTCATTTTTTTTAGCTAATTCTCCTCTTCATGATAAAGTGGTACTACTTCCTTCCTTGGACATTTGACAAGATAAGAGAGAATGGGGTTGCTCTATCTAGGCCTTTGTTTTCCTTGTATAAATCGGTGTTGCTCCATTATTGATGTGTTTTCATCTGTAATTGCAGGTTTATGTGGTGCACTTCAAGTGCAACAAGAAGGCGATACATGAGTATCCAAACCTGTTCAACTACACCAAAGAAATCTATCAGTTCCCAGGAATTAGCGAAACGGTTAACATGGATCATATCAGAAGGCACTACTATGGAAGCCATCCTTGGATCAATCCAGCTGGGATAGTTCCTATTGGCCCTAACATCGACTACTCTACTCCTCATGATAGAGCCAGGTTCTCTGCATGAACCGCGATGCTTTAGCAATTTCAATAAGCCAAGCATCTCTCTTTGACTCGTGTCAATGCTTGCTCTTGTACTTTGTGTGTAATAATTGCCTTGTCCTCTAAGACGATGTCTTAACGAGAGATTGGATATGATGGGTGTCAACTAGGATGAACTTTTCTTCTGCGACAGTTTTCTTCTGCGACAGTTTTTTTCTGCTGCGTTGTATCAGAATGTGAGATTTTGCTCGTTCTTTCCTCAATTTTGCGATTATTTAAACTCCAAATCAATTTTTTGATCGATCGATAAGATCGATAAGTCATCGGTAAGACCGATATAAGTCATCGGTAAGATCGATATCGGTTATCGGTCAGACCGAATTGGTCATTGGTCAGACCGAATCGGTTTTATCGATATCGGTCATCGGTCAGACCAAGTCGATTTTACCATCGGTCAGACCGAATCGATTTTACCGATCTGTATATTTTTATCAATAAGGGTATTAATAACTTTTCATTAGGTTAAATGGCTGAAAAAGATTTTTTTAAATAAGGTGACTAAAAAAGATTTTTATACATTGAAAATGGTTAAAAAAGAATTCATCTCTTATTATTATTATTATTTTATTTTATTTTGTGAGAGCTGGGCAAAGCAATAAGAAAAAAAAAAAACGTGTGAGTGAGGCGGGTTTTTGGGCGGGTAAAAAAGTTGTGGCCGAAGAATTTTTGCGACTGGGTCCCAATTACAATTTATTCATATATGTCTCAATACTTTCCTAAAATAATAATGGCAATATATAAAAGGATAGAAAATAAATAAATATAATCGGCTAATACTTTCCCTCGAGTTGGAGTATATAAATCTCTCATGCACAACTGAAGAAACTGCATGTGCAGGAACGTTTGATCTTTTCATCTGCATATGGAATAGTAATTAATTAGGTTATCTACCAGCTTCACTTTGATGAAGTGACGATCCATCTCCACGTATTTAGTTTTGTCATGTTGCACATGGTTATCTGCAATCTCTCTCGTTGCCTGACAGTCACAATATAGTGCCTGGAGTCCAAGTTCTAGTACTCTCGGGTTAGAGGACAAAGAAAAGAAAGAACTCTTGCTTAGCCAGGCTAATGAGAGAGGCAAGAACACTTTCCGACTAAGTCCCATTAATTGATCATAAAGATATCGTGAAAATGCTGCACGAACCCATATATATAGGAACAGAAGGCGGATAACCAATCTCAATTAACAAATTCTTCAACCAGAGTAACTCACACACCCCAAAGGTGAATCTGTACTCGGCCTCACACACCCCAAGGACGAATCTGTACTCGGCCTCACACACCCCAAGTAACACCTCGTATCTGTGTAAAGGACAAGCCAAAAGAAATTTTCATTAGTTTAAATAAAACAACGCTTAAGATAGTAGGTCTTTCATGGTTGAAATGTTTGGGAAGAGTTGTGATTTAATTTGGATCAAATGTAAAGATTCAAGCACAATGAACAGAAGTTTTTTCTTTGAATATTATCCTTGGAGGGATCTTTTGTGTTCCATCAGTTACCCTTCCTCTTCCTTGGCATGATACTTTGAACCAAGACATCTCGGTCCATTTGTTCTCTTCGATCTTCTTTGCATGATGACTAAGTGTTGGCTTGTCGGCCTTTCTTTACACTTGTTTCTTTTGATCTCTTTTTTTTACTCACTTCTCCTTTCGTGTCCTTTAGTTAAGAGGATGAGACTTTTTCTCACGTCACTAATTCTGTTTAATAGATAAGGTTTCGGAGTTGTGCCAAGAGATATCATCTTTTGTTTTTGAACTAGAACTAATCTTTACATCTCGGTCTCAACTTTCCTTGAGTTTTCCTCTTCTTTTTTCCTCTGCTTGTAACATGGATGATGATTTTTCTCTTCCAACTTAGTTGCTTGTGATACTTTTGTAGGTAAATCCAAGAAGGTTTCGTCGTGAGGCTCAAAAAGAAAAAATGTACCTAGCATCATTTTTTAAGTATTATAACATGTAAACCAAAGAATTTCAAAAGTAACAAACTTTGCTTTAAACAAAAAACAAAAGTTTTTGAGTGAATTAGATTATTGGTCTCACCAAACAATTCAATTCACTCTATTTTAAAAAGGAAAGTGTCTAAAAACACTCTATGTTTTAACAAACTTTTGAGACTTACAAAGGGTTATACTCTCAATTTCATTGTCGCCATAAGTGCAACACTTAAGATAAAGAGTTTTATTCAAATGATGATTGAATTTGTATTCAATTCGAGTTGAAAAACAATCGATTTCCTTGACCATTTTATCTTTCAAATAAATCTAAAAAACTGTTTAAGTGAGATTTAAAATGGCCAAATCAAAAAAAATGTCTCCAAAAATTGAAAATAAAATGAAAGTGACGATAAAAAGTGTCAAATGAATTTTCCTCCTTCAACTTGGAATAAGGTTAGTGTCCCGATTGACACATTGGCAAAAAAAATAAAACGCAACGTTTAAGGTTAAGAAATACATTGAAATAGGGGTGTAGATGAGACGATACATCTCGAACTCGACTCGTGATTCGACTCGAAAAACTCGGCTCGAGTTGAGTTCGAGCTCGATCTCTAAAAGCTCGAGCTTGATAAAATAGCTGGCTAACCTAACAAATTGAATGAGCTAATGAGTTTTTTAATTTTTTTATAATTATATATTATTAAATAGTATTACTCAAGTATATAAAATTTTATCAAAATATTATAAAAAGTAAAAATAAATAAAAAAAATTGTATTAAAATTCGAGTTTGAGCTCGATATAATACTTGTCGAGTCTATCGAGCCAAACTCTAACCTTTTCTCTATGAGCTCGTTAAGCTCGAGGTCTAGCTCGAACTCGAACTCGGACTCATTAAAATTAAACAAATTTAGCTCATTTATAAACATACTCGACTCGTTTACACCCCTACCTTGAAATGACAGCATCTTGGTAAGTTCTCTTTTGTGCCCGTTGGAATTTTGAGTGCGGAAAAGACTCCAAAGTGCGGGAACTGATCACTTATTCCCCACGCTTCCTATCTTCTCAAAGAAACTCTTGGGTTTCTATAGCTTTTGCAATTTTCGTACCCTCATTATCGATTCGTGATTTCGTGCATAGCAGTTCATCAAGGCTCGATTTGAGGTATATGTTAGCGGCTTCATTTTCATTTTGCCCTCCATTTGTGTCTGTGATGAGAGTTTCTGTAGAAACCCTTCCTTGTATCTGTAAAAATCAAAGCTTTAGTCGAAATGGAGGGTGAGAGTTCTGATACGCAATAGGATTGAAGATATTTGCGTGAATCCAGCCCACATAGACAAATCAGTGAGCATTTTGAATGAGGTGGATTTGGAAAACATTAGGGCAGCCTTCCATGTTCCTCCGTACTATGAACCTTCCCTTCCTGAACCAAATGAACCCAGTACTGCAACTCCACTCCCTCAGACCATTGCTATAAACTATGAATCACTGAGGGCTGGGCTGAGAATACTAATTCATCCCTTGATCCTGCATGTCCTAAGTTTACACCGTCTTTTGTCATGCCAGTTGTCACCAAACAGTTATTCCCTTCTCAATGCTTATATACTCGTGTGTAAAAGGGCTGGAGTAGAGCCTTAAATAGAGGTATTTTGCTCCATTTGCACATTGTTAGTGTAGCAATGAACACATCAAGTAGCAATGAATTGGGTGTTCCCGTATTAGTGAGAATTTTTAACTTTTAATTCCGATCAATTTAATATAGCTGTTCCAGTCAGTTCGTCAGTATGTAAGAATCGATTCTCTTGAGCAGAAGATTGAAAACAGTATACAGTACAAGCACACAACAAGCAATAATCAATAGCAGCGGAAATTTAAATGCTCGGTTGT
>JAOWBR010190563.1:0-19053 GCA_028571145.1 Dionaea muscipula | reverse complement strand
TTGCTTTTAATGACTCCAGGACATCGGTATGTCCTATGGGGGTATGACAGTATACCAATTAGGGAGTCACCTATGTGAGTGTGAGGTGGGGCCGCCTCAATAAAGATTAGAAAAAGGCGAAATCTTTAAAACACTCATGAGACCAGGCGGTGTTCAGGGCCAAAAGAACACAAGTTGGAACAAACAACTAGGTAGGGGAAGTTCTGTGTGGCGTCTATTGTCTCGGCTTACACAAACGGCTGGACAGTTCAAGACATCGCGTTCACTGGACAGCCAGTAAGTCCGATAGGCGTCCACTACGGAAGGTTCAAAGTTCGAAAGGACTACCTATCCCGATGCAGTATTTCTCCGTGGTAATCTCTCTCGCAGTCAACCCTGCACTCTGTGTTGAGCATACAGCCAATTCCATTCATGTGGGGGATTGTTGGAAAATGAGGTTTTATCCATTGGTTTATGGCCCACTTTGGGACCACAAACGGGTGGGACCCGGAAGTGAATTGCGGAGTCTCGAAGCTGTTATATGTTCTCGGTAATGTAGAGGATAATATAATGAATACGGATCTCAAAACCCATTTCCGTGTGAATGAAAATTGTCGATCAAAGTATCTTCTTTGAAGAGGAATATGAGAAGGAAAGCTGACTTTCTCACATTGGTGGTGATGAAGAAGTTTGATGGGTTTTTATACCATTTCCTTACTTTGGTGGTGTATTCCGATCGAGCCCATATAGTGGTGCCTAATCAAGAATCGATTCCTTAGGCTTGAGCTGAGATTGTTACCAGGCCTATTCGTGGCTTAATCAAGAATCGATTCTTTGGGACGTAAGCCGAGACTGTTCATATGCCTAATCCAGCCTAATAGTCCACTTCTAGATCTCTCCTTTTCCTCTAGCCATCAACTATGAATTTCAAGAGTCCTATGACTTTTGGGGAGTATAACTCCTTGGTTGAATGGATGATTAAATCACATTCAATGAATGGATCGTTCATGGTTCAATGAATCATCTCATTCAATGAAACACTTTACATATGACTCTTCATAATTCAAAACCCCCATGGACAATGGCTATAAATAGTGGTCAAATGACCATATGCTCTACACATCTCATAACACACACTGACCGGGTTTTACTCAGAAGCACGACCTCATTTTTTCCTCGTCTGTTTTGTGCTCATGAGAGAAGTTGCTGCCTAATAGTTCCTTAGCAGCTGAAGGGCTTTGGTGCAGCCTCATTCAGCCTAGCTAAATGCTACTGTATCCTGGGAGGTTCGACATCAGTAATCCTTGGCATCAACCTACGGTGAGGAGGCGTAAAGAACCTTAAGGACACTGTGTCAAACATAGACCCTAGCACGATTATCTTCTTCTTTTATTGCACGGTTCTTTCCTTCTTCTATTCTATATTAAGCTGCAGGTACAAGGATCGATTCTTCTGTATTCTGATCCTTTGCTGGAGTTCGAGTCCGCTTCTAGAATCGACCCTTGGTGTACTGATCCTTTTCCAGTGTTCTGATCTTACTGGAGTCAGTCCCTTGAAGTTCTAAGCTTCTACTAATGATCTGCTGGAATAGACTGCAAGAATCGATTCTTCTGTGTGTTGTGTGCTGATCCTCTCTATACTCACTGCCAGTGACAGTAATTTCTGGAATCGATTCTTCGAATGGGGAACTGCTACTTACATATCACTTGCCTCTGATTTTATATCTTTATTATTCTGTAATTTAGTCTACTGTTTCAGTCCATATTTTACAAATTATTATATTCTGTTTTTCCTTAGTTCCTGCCAGTTCACATGTAATTATTCCAACACTCAACATGTCGTCCGAAGTCACAGAAAAATCAGGATCTCCGTCATCTGTCAACCCATCAAGAATGCTCCGACACTTGAGGTCCTCCTCTAAGAGGTCGGAATCAAATCGTCCATCGTCGGTCGAATGGTCGACTGACGAATCAATCCATCCACCACTCCCTCGGGCTGGTCGGATGTCAAATCTCTCGAACTCCTCCATCAGACACGGCTGAAAAGTTAGCAGACAACACCACCACCATCTCTCTTGCTTAAGGCATCGGCTGCATCATTAGCCTCTTCTGGATGGTACCGGATGGTCAAATCAAGGTCTACAGCAACTCAGGTCATCGGTGCTGTCTCAAATCAACGCTCCTGAGTGGAGAATGTCCTTCGACCTCAATCCTGTGAGGATGCGTCACTAGGAAATCACAAAATCACCTCCCTCGGTGGCAAGACAAGAATCAGTGTGGTGGTCAATCTCCTTATCAACTCAATGAAACTCGTTTCACAAGCGTCGGATCTCGCAAACTCCACATCGTCATCGTGTGGGATCGATGAGTGGCAAGGCTAAACTGGGAAAAATCCTCTGCAAACCGTCGGTAACATCTGACTATGCTCACGAAACCACGCATCTTGAACCCAATGGAGGGACGCGGCCATCTATCGATCGTCACAATTTCCAAATCTGGTGGGACTCTGGGGAGTCTCTCTGGAAACATCGGGGCTGCAATCCCCCCCTTCACAATCGTGTCACACATGGGCATCATGATCCACGTCATCAAAAGATCGGGCGCCTGACAGGCTCATCCTTCTCGAACAAGTGGTCAACGTCTCCAACAATCAGGAACACACAAGAGTCACAATCGCCTGAACCAATCGGAAATCGAACATACGTGAGTGCAGAAACCTGATGCTAGCCTAGCGGAAAATCTTCACTGTCAAAAATGCTACGCACTCCGCATCATCAACCTCTCCAACCGAGTGTCAATCCCTCCCGTCCGGCGTAGCAGACCTGGCTACACCCACGAGCAAATCGACTGCTCAACAGCCCAAGAAGGGCACTCAACAAGCCGACACGCAACTCCACCATTCAATAGAATGGAACCATCACTCCACGAAACACATGGAAGAATCACCACGTCACTCCACGAAACACATGGAAGAATCACCACGTCAACATTCTCAGACGGAACCGCACAAAAGGACGTCGAAAAGATCTTAGACCTCAAGACATCTTACAACTCTCAACCAAGCCTCAGTCTGATCAGCAGGCAGTGATGGATGGTTCGATAGACGGGGCAAGTCGCCTGCAAAGCCACCAATTAAAACCTGCAAATCCCGCGCCTCCTGCTGATGTCAACAAGTGACGCAACGGGTGACATGCCCCGCCCGTTGCCTCGCCTATCCACGTCCGCAGACAGCGCTACTCAAACGAATTTTCCCAAGAAGTCATCCAACACTCGCATCCGTCAGTCAACAACGACAAGCACGCTCACACCTAAGGTCATGGCAACCAACAAACAAAATCTGTCTATGACGAACATCTCTCAACACGACACTCAAAGGTCAACACGTCGGGCTCCTAACAAGTGCAACACTAAGCACACTCACGCCTATAGCGATCAAGAAATGAACAAAGAACGAAGAGGAACAAACGATGGGGAAAGAATGAACATCACTCAGTCAAACAATGCATGCGAAAGAACGCAGGAGAAGGAAAAGAACGGGTAGCATCAGAATCAAACAAGCATGTGCAGGTATCAAAGCAACAGGAAGAATACCTCGCACATCGGTGGAAGGCGCCCCAGCCTCCTCTCGGGTGAGTGCATACACTCTACCAGGAATCAACGATCCATCAGGTCCTGATGCTGCTCCTCTGTTCTTTCTGTTGCTTCGATACCTGCACATGCTTGTTTGATTCCGATGCTATCCGTTCTTTTTCTTCTCCTGCGTTCTTTCGCATGTATTGTTTCCTTCTCCTGCGTTCTTTTGCATTCATTGTAAATATATTATAAAAAATTATTAAAAGTGTATCATTGTTCTTCTCTCACATGTCAAACCACCAAGGATCAAAAAAGCCTAAATAGCACAAAACAATTTTATCCCTATTCAAAAATTTTAAAATTTACTTAGGATATTAACCCTCATACATTTTCACTGATGCGAGCCTCGCACCACTCATTTCCTCAATTATTTTGCGCATATTTTTAGGGTGTGTTTTTTTTTTCGGTAAAACGATAGTGATTTTATTAAAATAAAAATGACGAATGTATTTTGATAAACAAAAATAAAATAAAAATTCAGACGAATATATAAAACGCTCGTTTGTCTTCCTCCCTCCATTTGATGGGTCATCGTCGTCGTCATCATCATAATCTAGATATCAAAGCCCTCCCTCTCACTCTCTTCGGCAACAGGATCAAATGAAGCTGCTGCACCACTCTGTCTTCTCCCTCCCTCCAAATATACTCTTCACCCCTCCTCATCCTCTCTTTCTCCTGCCTCATCTCACCTCTTCCCTCTACAAACCCACCATCATACACTCTCTCTCTGTCCACCGCCTCTGCTCGGAGCCGGAACCATGGCTCTCTCAGTTCGCAGGATCACCAATTGTCGCCGCAGCCATTTTCGACCCATCGGATGTCGGTGGGCCTGTCGAACTCCCCCCGGACGCCCCCTCCGTTTTCGCCGTCGCGGATGAGCCTGGGGCTCTCCAGGTCGGCTACAGTATACTTCTTTTTGGCGCTGTCACCTTCTTTGTCTTCCGCTCCCTTCGTCGCCGTGCTAAACGGGCCAAAGAGCTGGTAATTCCCCGCCCCCGCCCTCATTGTCCTCTGATGATTTTTTCGTCGTGGTGTTGAATTTTGATTTGGGGGGATGATTTGGTGTTGAAGGCTAGTCGCCTTTGGATAATTTTGAACCAGAGGGTTTTTTTTTTTTTTGCTTGAATTGTGCAATGTTCTTGTGCTTTTTATTCATGCTTTGCGGTTTCTTGCTTGTTGCCAATAGTTTACCCAGAACTGAGGCAGCATAACTCTATTGAGTCATTGATGATCACTCCCAAGGACCCAAGCCTTATACAATTTAATGCAGATGGATTTATAAGGATGTGGATGATCTATATCTTGCATGTTTTTTTTTTCGTCTTCGTTGGTTGGTTTGTGGTTTCAGTTAGTAGCTTATGTAACCAGGGTTGCAGACTTTGGCTACTTAGTTTGAAGTTCAAGCAAAATTTGAGTACAAAGATGTCGGGTTTCATGGTAGTTATTTATTGTTGAAATAAGACGGAAAGAATAAGGAATACTTTATATATTCTCATATCTATTAAGGGGGTCATCGAGCAGATTGCAAGTTACCATAACGAATGTTTTACATTGATCAGATTGGAAAATGCGGATACGTTTGTGATTAATCCCACCTGATGGAAAGTGGTCATGATGATGATGATGATACAAGGGTCATCCTTTTTATAGCAGGAGGAGGTCAAATAAAAGTCAGATATAAAACAAATATTATAAAAATATCAGGGATATAGCATATATTAAACTCAATATATATGTTAAAAGATATGCTAATAGCCGGACACCCCCTCAAACTTAACATGGAAGAGAGGAAACCAACTCGAGTTTGTAAACCAAATCACGATGATGTGCAAGGGTGGACGACGATGTTTGTAAAGATGTTAGCTAACTGATCTGAAGAGGCAATATGATATAAATGAAGGGTGCTGACGTGCCCGGTCGGATCTAATCGACGAACCCGGTCGAGTAGGCTACCCGATGATCCTTTCAAACGGCTTGGGATAGAACCGCGACCCAACGACAACCCAACGACGCGAACCTTGGACTTAACCGCGACTCGACGACGATTTAAATTACGAGAACTTTGATACATGAAGATGCCAGAACCGATTGCTTTAGATTGGTTGATAAGTCAGTCGATCTCCCGAAATCCCTTCAGCTTGATCACATCCCTCTGGGAACAAAGAGATTTCTCTCCGAAATAATTTCACTCAAATTCATGGATGTTTGATTACAACCCTAAAATAGTGTATTTATAGCGGAAGGGATATAAAACAAGATAGGAAACTAAATAAATGTTGAAAATAGCAAAATATCTGCATATGGGCCGATTTGGCCTTCGATACGGCCGTAAGGAGGCACTACGGCCTGGCCATAGCGCGAGTCAAAACTAAAAGAATAGCGTTGTGCACACTGGGCCTCACTACGGCCATAGCCAGAGATACAGCTAGGCCGTAGCGAGGTCTGCCTTGAAACACGCCAAATGCAAAGAAATTGGCCGTAGCAAGAGCTACGGGTCGACCATAGTGAGCTCTCATCTAGCTGAACGTGCAATGAATCAGTTCTCGAACATCATCCTCAAGCTCCCACGACCCCAACCGAGCCATCACATCAGCCACGTTCCCGAGCAAGGACACTTGAACCGTCTTGGATTGAGCTCTAGTCACTGGACCCACCGCCCACGGGAACCCGAGCCGGACCATCTCCCTCCATTAGCGAGCCGATCGAATTCACGTCAGGTGCCTTATTTGATATGATGTCAAATAAAATGACAGCCGATTTTGATATGTTTCGTACGTTCATAGAAGATATTATTATAAGCCATCTGAATAGCATTGGTATTGTCATAATAAAGAGAAGAGTTGTCAATAATAGTAACATTCATATCTTGTAATAGCAAACGAAACCATAAAAGTTCAGAAGTAGTATTAGCCAATACACGACATTCGACCTCCGTACTGAAGCAAGTGATAAATGTATGCTTTTTACTTCTCCTAGAAGAATTAAGCTTATGAGTCATACTATGAAATTATAGGAAAAAATGAGAGCGGAGGTCACGAAGGGTGACGAGAGTAGTCGTAAACCAGTTTAGGTTCATATGAGGGCGCTTTACTATGGAGGCTATCCACTTGATGTGTGATATGGTAGCAAAGTTTAGATAGAGTAGAACATACATGCACTTAGTTTCATTGATTTTGAAAAAGCATATGATAGGACAGCGAGAGAGGTGATTTGGTGGGTGTTATAAAAAAGGGACTAAGTAAGAAATATATTCATATAATCAAACTTATGTATGCGAGACGACGACGTGTGACAGGATGGCCGGTGGGCTCGCTCGCGACTTTTCGATCACCATTGGTGTGCATCAGGGATTAGCATTGAGCCCACATTTATTTGTGACGATGTTAGACGAGCTCACAAAGGACGTATGTGAGGAGATATCTTAGTGTATGCTTTTTGTAGAAGATATTATCTTGATGAATAAGATTGGAGAATGTGTAGAAGATAAATTGAAGAGATGGACGGTGGTTTTGGAAGCTAGGGAACACATGATTACTAGGAGTAAAATGGAATGTATGCGGTGCACATTTAAAGGGGAGGAGTAGGATGCGCTGTTAGTGATGGTGGATGGATAGAACAGGTTTAAGTACTTAGGATCGCTTATACAAGAATGGCGAGATTGACAACGACATTACACATAGGATTAATGCAGGTTGATAGAAATGAAGAGTCGCTTCGGGGGTGTTATACGATAAAGCTGATGGTTAAATTTTACCAGACCGCAATTCGTCCTGTCTTGTTGTATGGAATGAAGTGTCGGCCGATTAAGAAAAGCCACACGCGGAAAGTAGCGGTGGCCAAGATGCGTATATTGAGGTGAATGCACGAGATTACTCGAAGGGAGCAAATAAAAAAAGGAGAAAATTCGTAGGCAGATTGGAGTCGTACGTTGATAAGATGAAATAGGGACGTCTACGCTGGGTTGGTCATTTGTGGAGGAGGTCATCGGATGCGCCCGTTAGGATGATAGAGTACATTGTGTTGGAAGGTCGAAGAAACAGGGGACGACTGAAGAAAACTTGGGGGAGGTGATTCATACGGATCTAGACATGTCACACCTTACTATAGTAAATGCTTGACATTGGATAGAGTGGAAGAGACGGATTCGTATGACTGATCCCACCTAGTGGGACGCGGTGAAATGGATGATGAGAATGCGGATGAGGATGTGTTGTTCGTCGATACTTCTCTTTATGGCCTTTCTTGCCGTGTTTTTTATACATTACCTTACATGGTTATCTAGTATTATGTATTTTTTTATGTTATTATATATATATATTGCTATATTATTATTATTATTATTATTATTATTAGTAGTAGTAGTAGTAGTGTTTTAGCTCAAACCTAATCTTTGATCAGGTTAAGGCAGTGCGTGTTAATTAGCCGATAGTTAGCGCACTATATTTATTGGATCTTATATACATGTGTCCTTTGGATACGTGTGGCCGATCCTATTTAATGGGACGTGGTCGTGGAAATGATAATGATGATGGAATCCAACAGAAAGTCATTAGAGAAATGGAACCCGTGAAACAAATTTCCCTTCACATAATGAAGAATCCGGAGAATAGCAACACAGTGAGTAATTCACTGGGAGTGGAAACTCATGAACCAAAGTAACTGTATAAGAGATGTCGTGATGAGTTATGGCGACGTAAATGAGACTCCCAACTAACTGCCGATAGAGAGTGACATAATCTAAATGTGTACCATGACCAGGGAGAAGCTCAACGTTGATGTCCAAAGGGCTATCAACGGTCTTACTATATACTAACCCGACATGAGACGAGTTCTGAAAGCATATTTGGCTTGGAAAGAGAATAACCATCAGAATCTAAGGACTCATCGAGATCCAAATTTTTCATGTCAAATTATGACTCAGAAATTGTTGTAGTGTATGAATGTGAGAGGTGTCATCACCCATGATGACCATATCATCAAGACATCAACATAAAGTAAAAGTAGAACAACGATAGCCTCAAACCGACGAAGAAACAAGGCAGAATCACAAAGCCTGTTGAGCTAACACAAAACTGAACTTGGAAAATCAAGAACGACGGGACTGCTTGAGACTATAAAGAGCGTTCCGAAGGGTACAAACTTTATGCGGTGAGTGCTCAAAATCAAGAGGGGGTTTGAGATAGACTTCTTCCTTGAGGTCACTATTGAGAAAATCATTTTTTATT
This sequence comes from Dionaea muscipula, assembly GCA_028571145.1. Classification (NCBI taxonomy): domain Eukaryota; kingdom Viridiplantae; phylum Streptophyta; class Magnoliopsida; order Caryophyllales; family Droseraceae; genus Dionaea; species Dionaea muscipula. Next base: position 10,217 of record JAOWBR010190563.1, on the reverse strand, counting down.
TCTATTTGAAACAAACTTCATTGTCAAATGGCAGCAACTACAAGTAAAGATCTAAAAGAAGTAAGACATAAAACAGGAGCAAAATGAGTAAAAGTGTCCTCATAGTCCATACCATACTCCTGAGTGAATCTCTGTGCCACATGACGAGCTTTGTAATGTTGAACACATCCGTCAGCTCGAGTGTTGAGCTTGTACACCCACTTGTTATTTGGAGGCAAATCAACCAAGCCCCACGTACGAGTTTTGAGGAGGGGATGGAGTTCATCGTACATTGCCTTTTATCAAAGAGGATCATAACTAGATTCACGATAACTGCGAGGTTCATGAAGAGTAGCAAGAGCAGAAAAACACGGAGATGGGTCGGAAGGGTTCGTACTCGGAGGCTGCAATAGCAAGAGTCTTAGGGTTGGTCTGTACCTTAGCTTTCTAAGCATTTCATGCTTCTTTTGCCTTCCTCTTAACACAATCAGTAATGCGGTGACCAACTTCCTTACTATAGGGACACTTACAATTACAAACAAAAGAATGAGAAGATGGTGCTACAACAACTGGAATGGGATTAGGTGAAGTAGTCGCCATCACTATCACTAGGCCAGTAGACTGAACCTGTCAAGCCTTCTGACATATCTCTTCAGAGTTGAGCTCAGTTAGAGCAATATCAAGTGTAGGCAGTGGAGAACGATGAAGCAGAGCAGCTCTAATATACTCAAAATTATCCTGAGTATGCATCATAAAATAGATGAATTGACTTCGATCTCTATACCTTGAGAACAACTCAGCACACCACTCACTTGCGAGTGAAACACAACAATAAACTGATCAGACTCTTGATGTAATTGATACAACTTAGATTCTAGCTGAAACCGGAGCAGCATCACTAAAGAATTGTGTCGGTTTACCAAAAAATTCCAAGCAAGCATGGCAATTCGAAACTTAGGAAGAAGATTTTGAATAGAAGGAATATATGTATTGATAAGCCAAAGCAAAATCTTACGGTAGGTCGCTTCCCATACCTCAAGACGTTCATCAAATTCTGCAACAGTTTCTTTCTCAGCTTTCGTCGGTACTGGTTAACAAAATGTCATAATCAACGACCGATTAGGAAAATTTGCCGAGCCCAAACATTGTAGTTGGTGACATCCAACACAATTTCAATAGGACGGGTAATATTAACATCATTAGTGGAAGTCATAACTAATGCTAACTAGCAAAAAAAAAATCTGATGAAAATCCCAAAACTCCTTGAAACAAGGCACTGGTAGCAGAATAGTTGGTTCTAATGAACCATGAGGTCGAGGTTCTGGTCGGATCAATGAGGTCGGTGGCAAACTGCTTCACCAATGTATTGGTGACCGGGGGAGTCCGAGGGCGGTGGAGGTGGGCTGATACCCGGGATTGAAGGTGGCGGTGTGTGGCGTCCAAGGGCGGAGGAAGTAGGCTACTACCACAGATCGAAGGCGGTGGCTATGTCCGGCGACAAGGAGCGTCCAAGGACAGTTGGGCGACATGGCAGTTGGGCGTTCAAGTGCGGAGGCTGAGGTTACCGACGAGGTATTCAGCCAACAAAGACGTAAGATGCTTGACGAACTACAACACGCTTGACTGCTGGACGGATGACCTCCAATTCTAGATATGAGTGATTCTCGATAGAAGTGGGTGGAAAAAGATATTTTAGGCGACTCATAATGACAGAGAATTGTCAGCGCCTCGACTTTTGTTCCCCGTCCAAAATTTCTTATTTCCTCCTTTCTTTGATTTACAAAAACAAAAACAAATCTGAGCAATTGGCTATGGTAACTGTGAAACATAATCCTCGTTTATTTGATTTCAATAGAAATTGTGGAACGAGGGACCTCGAATTTTGATGGGCGCCATCAGAGTCAAAACGATGATTTAAGGTAATAAACCACCATAAATCAATAATGGCTCTGATACCACCCCCCTCAAACTCAAGTTGGAAGAGAGGAAGCCGACTTGAATTTAGCTAATTGATCCGAAGAGACAACATGATGTCAACAAAGGGTGCCTTGTTTGATATGATGCCAAATAAAATGACAATTTCGTACGTTTATGGAAGACAGCATTGTAAGCAATCTGAATATCAGCACTGATATCATGTTGAAATAAGACAAAAAAAAATGAGTACTTTATATATTCCCAAATCTATAAAGGTGACGATGCTTTTTATTATGGAAAATAAGATGAGAATTATGGGCTCCTCATGGTTCTTCAAGTCCAAACCGATTGTTCTGCGAGATTGGTGTCCCAACTTTTCTTTTGATGCTGAATCTTTTGACCTCATTCCAACGTGGATTCAGTTGCCGGAGCTTGATTTGATGTTTTGGGGGCGGGATACCCTTGATCTGCTCGCTGGGAAGGTGGGACATCCTATATGCACTGATGCTCTTACGGCTTGTAAGGGGAGGGTCTCCTTCCCCCGGATCCTTGTGGATATTGATACCTCCCAGGAGATAGTTGAGAAGTTCTCCTTTGTGGGAAGTTCTCCTTTGTGGGACCTGATGGAATTAAGGTGGAACAGAGAGTTGTGCATGAATGGTTACCAGTTAGGTGTCCACGTGTCCACGTTGTTCCGGATGGGGTCGTAAAGGAGAGGACTGTAAGTTGATCCTCAAACAAAGGAGTGTATGGCGTCCGAAGGTGGGAGTGGGGGTCACTGTAAGGAATGTGGTGGATACTGGGAGGGCTCCTGGAGCTGTCGCGTGCCAGCAATTCTGGTGCTCAGGGGCTTGCTAAGGAGACAATACCGACAAAGAATGGGATGGATGATGTTTGGAACATTGAAACTAGGAGGACTCCATCTCGGAGGGTGTTGTCTGATGAGAGTCGGGGGCAAGGATCGGGGTCACACTTTGAGATCCTTAGAGATTTAGAGGGTGACAAGGCTCCCTTGGTCTCTCGAGATTGCTGCAACGGTTGAGAAGCAGTTGGAGGGGATAGTGTGGCCATGTCAATCACCTACTACATGAAGGTAGGTGTTTGGAATATTAGAGGTTTAAATAAGTTGGATAAGCAGAACGAGATTAGGCATTTTATTCGATAAAATAAGCTTGAGATGATTGGATTATTAGAGACTAGAGTGAAACAAACAAGATGCCAGAGGATAGCAGCTTCTTGTAGCCATGGGTGGGGATACCTAAATAATTACAATCATGCCGTTAATGGGAGAATTTGGTGTCTTTGGGACAAGAGGTGCCTGGATGTAACATATCTTGATGGTTCTGATCAAGTTTTCCACTGTCAGGTTCGATGTTTGCATACTGGAATGATTTTTGTTATGTCCTTAGTGTATGGTTTGAATACTAGCAGTCAGCGGCTTAGCCTATGGAATAATATTGCTCAGTTTGTTGATGGAATTCAGAATCCGTGGCTGGTTACCGGGGATTTCAACGCTTATTTGAGGGCGGAGGAAAAGGTTGGATATGAAGGTATTGTTGTGGCTCCTTGTGAAGATTTTCGTGAGTGTTGCATGAGATGTGAGTTGGATGATTTGCCTGGGATTGGGTGTTTTCACACTTTGTGCAATAACTAGGACGATAGATAATGGATGAGAATTAAGCTTGATCGGGCCATGGAAAATCAGAGGTGGTTTGATCAAATGGGTTTCTCTAACGTAATTTTTATGGAGCCGGGGATTTCAGAGCACTCACCCATGGTCATTTGCTCCTCAAGCCAATGTGTTGTGCCCAGGGCATGCTTTAAATTTTTGAATGTCTGGTCTAGACATCCGGACTTCTTGACGTTGGTAAGGCAAGCTTGGGAGATCCCGGCTAGGGGTGATCGGTTTGCCCAGATTCTTGAGAAACTCTGCAGGCTGAGGGATGTCCTGCGTAAGATGCATAGTAGAAACTACACAAAGATTGAGTTGAGGGTGCAAAAGGCTAGAGATAATGTGCTTCTATTGCTGAAGGACTTGCGGATGCATTATTCTCTTGATAAGAAGCATGAGGTAGACAGAGCAGTGGAAGACTTGAGAGAGGTGCTCACGGTTGAGGGTTTAGTTCTTAAACAGAAGATGAAGAGTGACTGGCTTGAACTTATGGATAGGGGAACAACATACTTTTATTCTTTGCTCAAGATTCGGCGTATAAGGATGCGTATATTCAGCTTGAAAAGGGTGGATGGGTCGATGACTTCTTCATATCAGACAATAGGTGATGAGCTAGGCAATTACTTTGGTCACTTACTGGGGGTAGATTCACCGCCTGGAGAGTCTCTGGATCCTCTGGTGATTTCGCAAGGGTCAGTTCTTACAGGAGAGCAGCAACAACTCTTGAAACCTTTCTCTTCGCAGGATGTTCGGAGAGCGCTTTGGGATATTCAGGAGGATAAAACTCTGGGGCTCGACGAGTATACTTCCCTTTTCTGTAAAAGTGCCTGGGAGATTGTGGGTGAGGACCTGACGGAGACAATTTTGGAATTCTTTACTGTTGGGAGCAGCCTTCGAGAGGTAAAAACTACTGTTTTATATCTCATTGCTAAAATTGATATGGCGTCCATGTCATGTGATTTTAGACCTATTACATGCTGGTCAACAATTTACAAGATTATATCCAAAATGATTTGCGATCGGTTGTTGAAGGTCCTCCCTGGATTGATTGATTCATCACAGAGTACTTTTGTAACTAGGAGATCCATTGTGGATAATGTTCTGCTCTGCCAGGAGCTGATGGCTGGATATGATCGGAGGCACATTTCCCCTAGGTGCGTGGCGAAGATTGATTTGAGGAAGTCGTATGATTCAGTCCTATGGGTTTTTGTCAAGGAGCTGATTGAGCATTTGGGATTTCCGAATCCTTTTGTTGGATGGGTCATGAGTTGCATTTCTTCTACATCGTTCACTATTAATGTAAATGGGGAGCTTAGAGGATGCTTTGAGGGGAAACGAGGATTGAGACAGGGTGACCCTCTATCACCATATATTTTTGTGATTGTCATGGACAATCTCACTAGAAGCTTGAAGGATATGACGAGGGATAGACGATTCCGGTTCCATCCTAAATGTAGAAGGCTGGGAGTTGTGAGCCTTTGTTTTGCCGATGATTTAATGGTGTTTTCTAAGGCGGATGGACAGTTTGTTGCACTTATTAAAGATCGGCTTCAGAGATTTGCAGCCTGCTCGGGTTTGGAAGCCAATCTGGATAAAAGTTCCTTGTATGTTGGTGGAGTTGCTCTTGCCCAGAAGGAGAGATTGACCGATATCCTTGGCTACTCGGTTGGTCAGGGCCATTTTCGATATCTGGGTGTTCCCTTGACTACTAAGAAGCTCCAGCTCCATCATTATACTCCTTTGATTGAGAAGATTACACAAAGAATCTCTTGTTGGGCTGACCGGATGTTATCATATGCTGGGAGAGTGCAATTAATTAGAGGAATTCTATTTAGTGTTCATATTTATTGGGCCCAGATTTTTCTGCTCCCTAAAGGAGTGATCCATGAGATTGAGAGATTGTGCTGAGATTTCTTATGGTCAGGCTCTCATGTTGGAAGTGGGAAAGCATTGGTTGCTTGGGAGCGAGTCTGCCATCCGAAGAAGAAGGGTGGTTTAGGGATAAAGAAGTTGAGTTGCTGGAATTTAGCTGCCATCTTCAAGCATGTGTGGGCTATTGCCCTCAAGAAGGATTGTCTATGGGTCAAATGGGTCCATGAATATTATCTGAAGGAAGGAACAATGTGGACAATTACAGGGAAACCTGGGGGGACTTGGGTATGGAAGTCCCTCCTTAAAGTCAGAGACTTGTTTCTACATGTGGTGGATTACTCGGCTTCCCCCTGTAAGTGGTGTGCCAGCCCCCTGGGGGTTTTCTCGGTGCAGGCAGCCTATAAACTCCTTTGTGGCCCAGAGGAGAAAGCTACGTGGTGGAAATTGGCATGGTCCTCGGATATCCCATCGCGAATGGGATTCATCTTCTGGCTTCTGATGAACAACAGACTGAGAACCAAAGATCGGCTGGCACGATGGGGGGTGATTGAGGAGATGGACTGTGTTTTGTGTACCCAGGGAATGGAGTCAAGGGAGCATCTTTTTCTGGCTTGCCCCTTCACTGTGGAGGTAAGGGGGGCTGTTTTGCGAAGGCTGGGTGTCCGATGGGCTGGCTCTTGTTGGGATAGTTGGTGGAAGTGGGTCTTGAAGATTGGTGTTGGCCGCACTAATTTGGCGAAGAAGAGAAGATCGGTTGCTGCTATATTGGCTTATGTGATACGGCAAGAACGCAATTATAGAATTTTTAGGAATGAAGAAAATCTTCCAAGATCTGTCAGTGATCGGGCTCTTTGGTATTTGGAGAATTTGGGTCGTTGAGGATGGATTGGGTTGAGGGGATTCCTTCTGCTGTTCTTTGTTTCTGCAGTTTTCATTGTGTAGCTTTGCCTGCTGCTGTGTTCATTGGTGCATCTCTTGGTAGGGAGTGGAGATCTGCGTTGGTGATCTGGCCATGTTCCTCTTGACTGCCTGAACTGTGAGGAATGGATGATCTGATGAAGGTAGCGATGGATCCCTAGTGGAGGATGGGCTGGGAAGGTAGGCCATGGTGACCTGAGATGGCATGGTGGTTTTTGGGATATCCTATCATGGTGTTCCCTTTTTTCTTGCTTTTCTCTTGAGCTTCATTGTATAGGTACAGATTTTAAGTTTTGGATTGGATGAGTTTGAACAGGACATAGAATTCATACGATATTGTATAGAGGTAAGGTTTGATGCTGCTGTAAGGTTTTGGGTGGTGGAATGAAGTTGCACGTTACGGTTCAAAAAAAAAAAAAGTTAGATATAAAGCAATGACTAATATATGATAACGATTGATATTGGTAAAGATATCAGGAACATGTCATATGTTTAACTCATGATATATGCTAAAGATATTTTATGATGACATTCTTTATTTTACACTATTGAGTTTTCATGAGTGGACATTTGTTTCGTAGAGGTTTAGGTCCTCGGGCGTGAAGAAAACATTGAAGGATGAAGCATTAGAGAACTTGAAAGCAATCGAGAACTTGTCTGTTAAACCTGGGTCTCCACCATCACCTGCTCAAGCACTGTTAGGAGGATTAACAGCAGGAGTAATTGCTCTTGTTCTTTATAAGTTCACCGCTACTGTTGAGACTACTCTAAGTCGGCAAGTAGTCTCAGATAATTATTCGGTATGTTGTTCTACTGCCCATCATTGTTTCCTGTACTCATGTCTATTAATTGTCATTATGCTTTCCATGCTTGCTAATCTTAACTCATGTGATTGAATTGCATTTGATTTCACCCCCTCTAATGCTATTGTCATCATCTCTTTATTGGAGTTGTGAAGTTAATGATGGGCTTTGCACATGCCAGAAATCTAGGAAGCAAAATCATCTTTCGAGGCATGTAATGTTGTGACTTGGGTGTCTTGAAGTAAAGTTGAGCATTCTTGAGCTTCTTCTTCTGTCTTGTTCCTCAGCATGAGTCCTTTGTTTGATTGCATCTGAGTTTGTAGCTCGAATTGTTATAGGTATTATGGAGAATGAGATAACGTAACTCATGCTGCTAGTAGACTTGCAATTGGAAAAATCTTTGAAGACAGTAATCTATTTTTAGTTGATTCGGAATTTCATGGCCATGTTGTAAACTCTACTTTAGCCAATATTGTTATCAAAACCATATGTTAAGGAAGATAGAATTACAAAACTTAGCAAACACTTTTCTCTTTGCTGTTTTTCTTGGAGAGACACGTATATGCTGACTATTTCTTAGGAATTCCTTCATCGGACATTGATTAACATGGTACTGTTTGAAGCATTCCTTATTCCTTAAAAAGCTCAATTTTCCATCAATTGGGGGGAGTAATTTTTTAAGTTTCTGGAACAACTCCTTGTCCCCTTTTCTCCTCTTCTCTAGGGGTTTTCAGGCATGTGCTACCGACTGTGCAAATCGTACTAACATAAGGATTTTCCTCCGAGTGCATTTCAGTTCATTAAAAATATATGTTCCCAGCATCAAGTGTCTTGAACTTTTTTATGGACCACTGAAGCATTTTGTTTTCTTCACATCATGCTTGTGAGTCTCTTTTCAACTGAACTCATATTTTACTTGTCAGGCTCGCCAAATTACTATCACAATAAGGTATGACTTCTTCCCTATGCCTTCAGCTTTGGCTTTGCAGCCAATGATTTCATCATAATATGAACATCGATGTTCTATTTGCAGGACTATAATAAATGGGTTATGCTACCTTGCCACTTTTATTTTTGGAATCAATTCAGTTGGCCTGTTTCTCTACTCAGGCCAACTTGCCATCAATTCTTTTATGGAGGGTGCTGCAGGTAGGGATACAAAAACTATAGATGAAAAGCAACCAACTGTCCCGAAGTCATCTCCAGAAAGCCCTACTGAGGGTGAAGAGGGAGACAGTAGACAAAGCGACAACAGCTCAGACTTTCCATGAAATGAGAGACAATTAGATTTTTGGAACAGGTTTTTATTTGTAAAGACTGGCCTATCTAATTAGATTATACTTTATATGCTTTCTTTGCTTTCATGTCTATTCTTGTGAGGTCATGCTCCACATAAAGCTTTGATGGCATTGTGATGGTTTTTTTTTTTTTATAGCCGGCCTACATGTTCCTTCTGCAGTTTCCTCACTAACAACTCATAAGCATTCCGTACTCGCAATTTATTGATTCTTGATTTTAACATCTGTAATCTGTTTGACTATTTTCTTTAATACCCTTTTGCTCGCTATTTATGGGATTTGATTTAATCACTCCTTAGCACATGCAAGTCTGAAATCACATGATATAAAATGTAGATTCGATGTCCAAGCATTTCATGGAAAGATCATTAGTGTTTCATTTGACATAATCGGGAACATATTTTCCCTGTCTGTGCCTTGAGCATCAACCTAATCAAATATTAGTAACATCTCATAGGTGAAAGCAAATTTCATGTTTTCTTCTTTTCGTCCTTGAGAAGAGCTGCTGTCTAACAGGATACGTGTATGTGGAAGTAAATGAGCTTCTTAGTTGTAACTTGGAGGTCAGTTTTAGCAATGGTTTGGCCAATAACCTATTCATGCGGCAAGGAATGTACTCTCCACTAACCTGCAGCTAGAAACCCTGTGCCATTTTCCATATAAGCTGCTGAAGTACTGCTTTTATTCTCTTGGAGTCTGTCTTGGTCTTCAATTGCTGTAAGTGTTGGATCCAATTCATGGTGGATCTTCTTGCGAAAGTCAAGAAACGGGGCCTTGTTGTTGTCAAGGATGTACAGCATTATCACGACAGCCACAGAACAGACAAACATGGGGATTGGCCCGAACACCCACATCAATAGGGTGCTAGCAAAGTAGATGGCCCTCAAGCCGATCTCCCAAAAATGGGTTCCCTCTATCACTGCCCTCGTTACATATTCTTCTGAGACATGAGCCTGTGGCATGCTCATGAGAAAAATGGCATGGACATAAGACCTCGTACACTGTATAAAAGCACCAAAAGCCAACCAGAAGGCAATTTGTATGCTGATAAATTTGATGCTGTTGACCAGTTGGCTTGTAGAGCCATATATGAATGTTGCAGGTAGTTGACTCGTTGAGCTCCCGACCCATGTTCCAATTAATGAGGTGAGCCCTAATGATGTTGATGCCATGAAGGTTGCTGCTGATAGGTTGTTGCTTATCACTGTGAAGGCGGTGCCTCTGTTATCTACGTCAACCTGTGAACAGAAGAGACAAATCAGGTAAGTTGAGCGAGCAGTACTTTAGCTTGGGATATGCTTCTCCTACAAGGTTTTGATGATCCTTTACCTGCATCATTTTGGAAACCCAAGTTCTTCTGCAGTGATCCTCTAAGCAAATGATGGTATCGTGAGGATGTTTCATGCATCGGTATAGAAGAAAGAGGTGATAGCCAAACATTATAAGGAGTCCACTTGGAACAAGTGCTGCATCAAGGTAATCCTTTTTCCAGCTCATTCTCTTTCTCTCCCTTTAGTTGTGTAACTCATTCATAAGAAAAATGGAGTGCAGGAGAATGCTTTTGCTTTAGATAAGTTATGCTTTATATAGATTATTCAGTTGTGCTTTTACTTCATTATATGGATTGTTCTTTTCTTTTTTCTTTCTTTTGTTTGATCTAGCTTTGCTTTAATTGTAGAATTGTAGAATTCTGAGCCACAAGGATTAGGAGATGATATAATCTGGTTAGTTGAGCAGCCTTTTGACATTTTTGTCCTG
>JAOWBR010190552.1:0-10130 GCA_028571145.1 Dionaea muscipula | reverse complement strand
TACGTAAAACCCGAGAACACTATTCACGTAAAACACTATTCACCGAAAAATGAAAAATCTCCAATATGAATAATCAAACATAAATAGCCATAAATCAATATAAAATAATTATAAAAACATGGTGTATAACACTAAAAAAGGCAAGAAAAGAGGCATAAATCACATAATAACAAGGTAAATCAAGGAACTTAGCACATGGTAAAGGCAAGATAATGTAGTCATTTCATAGCTACATCAAAAAGCAAATCAGCTTTTTGTATCTTACAGTTTCTCGTGATCTTTATCTTCATCTGATTGTCTTCAACGTCTTCAAATGATTCGAAATAAATTTAAAATCACATATTTTTAACTTCGATAATTCTATGTTCAGAGCACTGTTTACTCTGACATCTGATACATGCTTACTCTGCTCTGTCTCAGTTGCTTAACCACGACTGGCTCAATCTAGGTTGGTTCTATCTCGGATGGTTCTAGCTAAACTGGTCATCCTCGACTGCTTTTGTCTAATATGGTTATCCTCGACTACTTCTGTCTAAGCCGGTCATCCTCAACTGCTTCTTTCTAAGATGGTCTGTCTAAGCTGGTCATCCTCGACTGCTTCTGACTAAATTGGTCATCCTCGACTACTCTGGTCATCCTCGACTGCTTCTAACTAAGCTGGTCATCCTCGACTGCTTCTGTCTTAGCTGGTCATCCTCGACTGCTTCTGACTAAGCTAGCCATCCTCGACATCTTCTGTCTAAGCTGGTCATCCTCGACTACTTCTGACTAAGTTGGTCATCCTCGACTGCTTCTGTCTTAGCTGGTTATTCTCAACTGCTTCTGTCTAAGCTGGTCATCCTCGACTGCCAGTTGACTCATCTAGATGTCTTAAGCACCTGTTCTTGCTATCATTCATTTATCTATCTATCTAAGCACTAACTTAGGTTTTAGCATCATCAAAACATTTATACAATCAAATCCTAACACGAAGTCCCGACTGGATGGATTCGATGAAAATCGACACCCCCTTGGGGTGAACATTGCAACAAAATGACTTGGTGGGTTCAGGAAGAGAAAAGACGACTTGAGGCATCCTATACACTCTAGATAGCTTTTCAACCTGACCAAGGGTTAGTGAGCTGCGATAAACACCCATCACCCCCGACCCCGAATATGGGTTGAGGACCAGAACGGCCTACGACCTCATCTACAGTGTTGGACAAAGATGCGAAGGCAGACTTAGCCAAACTAGAAGTTGATATGCTCATGTTTTACAAATAGAGAGATGAAAAACTCAACCTACGTTTAGCGGGTTGACGAGTTGAAAAAAAAGGTTAGAAGAGCCTAGGAGATCTGTGACCTTCGGGTTGAAAGGATCGAAGAACTTAAGAGATATGTGACCTACGGATTGGGGGTTAAAAGTTGTCTATTTGTGAGCCCCACCAACCCCCTGCGGTAGGATATTTATAATCGAATAGGAATCTAAATTGACGCGACCCGCAGATCACAAGATCAATGGCAAGTGTCACCATCAATCCTTATCTATTCGATGAAGCTTCCACGTGAAGCTTCCTCCTGAGCCTGAAGCAGGCGAGTTGCAAACTCAGGCGTGAGTCGGACTCAACTCTTCATTAACTCCAAAATTATATTATGATATCATAAGGAGTTGGGGGGACAAATGATATTATGGCAAAAATACCCTAATTATTTATTATTGTTTTTTGTTATTATAATTATTTATTATTTGGTAAGTGACAAAAATAGTGGATGGATCAAATTTGTGCTAGACCGAGATCCCACTGTAGGAACAAAGTAAACAGACTCCGTAATAAAACACGTGTCAAAGACGTAGCTGGACATGAGATCTATCTCGGTCTCAGTACCCAGGAGCTTCTTGACATTGTCTTGTATCATTTCTACCCTTAGACCGAGATGTCTAAGCACCATAGATAGATGTTCTAGTCATTCCAAAACAGGCTAGACACAGAGTTGTATCTCGTTCTGGAGTTTTGCTGCTTCATAGACTTTAGGACGAAACACATGTCAAAAGCATAGCTGGACACGAGATCTAACTAGATCTTAGTACCCACAAGCTTTATGACATTTTCATGAATTGTTTTCACCACTAGACCGAGATGTTTGAGCATCGTAGCCACGTGTTTAAACTGGTCTAAGTCTCCCAGACAATAACTTCTTCCTTAGCCAACTGAGCAACTTGGGCACGTTAAAATTGGTTCAAGGAAAGATCCACCAAGTCGTTCTCATGGTTTATATTGAAGAACATATATCTAAGAGATGATACAACCCCGAGACCGACTTAAATGAACACTCGCAGTGTTCCTTTAATTCGGTCCAAGACGGACCCAGACACATAACTTCATCTCAGTTTCACTTCCTCTACTACCCCAAAGGCACAACTCGATCTTCGCATCCCTCTAATGTTTGTGGGAAGGCCCTAGGCCGGGTAGCAGTCAATGGATAGCACACCAAAATTGACTTTGACCATTAAGTGGCACTTGAATGGGTTGGCTAAGATTGAGTGGGATAGAATTTCAAGGGTAATGTTGGCATTTAATAAGCCATCAAAGGCGGGGATCTTCCCCTATAAATACACCCTCATTTCCTATACTTAGAGGTATGATTTTCTATCTACTATTCAACCTTCAAAGTTAAAGATTTGATTCTCATGCAAGTTATTGACTTTAGCATTGGAGGGAGAATCTCGAGTTCAACCTCGGGACCTCTCTAACTGTTTGATTCCTATGCAGCTAAAAACTCGCGACCTGCGACCTGGCATCAGCAATCGTCACAGAAGGGTATCGGGATTTTCAACTATTATCATGTGTGTTAGGAGATTTTAAATGGGGAATACCTCTTATAAAACATATATCATTTGGTGATTTTAGTGATACAAATATTATATATGATAACATAAAAAATATAAAATAAAATCTATAATACAAAGGAAGGATTGGTGACAAGACATTTGTTCTATATGGATAACTTTTTTTTCAAAATGACAAATATATAGATATACAGGGACTGTATAAGATATGCACATCAAGTCTTCAAGGGGCATACAATCCCTACCCTACTACATGCCAGCTAGGCGGCATCAAATTCATGGGGGGCAGAACAACCCCAAGCCTAATACAAGAATGAGCTAAGTAGCAACAGCAATAGTGGGAATAAAATTAGGAAAAGCAGAATACAAGGACCTAAAGGTATGTATTTTTATTTTCCTAGTTATCCCCAAAACGTTAAAAACTCCATTGTTCCATAAACGTTCAATCCTGGCCAGCCACACAAAATATATAGTGGTTGTTGCACCCGCACGCATGGCATGAGCACGAAATTCGGTCCCTCTAACTCGCCGCTTGAGCCAGCTCATCAAGGCAGGGAGTGTGGTAATGTGAGATGGTATAGCTAGCCAGGTTTGGATATGCCGCCACACCTGCACGGTTAAGCTGCAAGCAAAAAATAAGTAGGCACATGACTCATCAGTACAGCTGCATAAATGGCATAAGCGTGATGGGATTTCCCCTTGCAGGATGTCCCGGGTGCAGAGTCTTTTGATCATAGCCATCCATAAAATTAAAGACATCTTCGGATCAATGTTTCGATGCCTAATCGTAGTGCTCCAAGTCTTAGAATCACGTGGGCAGCGAAGGAGTTCATAGATTTCTTGGGTTGGTATCTTACCATGCCTTTGGAGTAGCTAAAGTGAGTTCAAGAGTGTTGGTACTGTGTGGAACTTCAGCAATAATTCATCCCTAACATTCATGAGTTTCTTCATAAAGATGGAGGACTCCTTTGAAGGCTGCCTGTGACAACCCGCCCCTTCAGGACCGGTTATCATTTATTACATTTTATTAATATTTATTATTTTCGGTTTGATAATTATCATTTATTGCTATTACTTAATAATATTTATTATTTATTTTATTTAATATTTATTATGCAATACTATTATTTATCGTCCTTTCGATTCGAACCATTACTTTAGTTGGGTTTTTAGTTGGATGGTGAGACATTTCTTTTATTATTTTATTGTGATTAGTATTATTTTTAATTACTTGTGGGTTATTTTGTCTTCAAGACTTCCACCTAGCCTAACCGGGTTATGGAAGCAAGAGTGGTTTTATTTCCTTGGTCGCGGGTTCGAATCTTGGTGGTGACGTTTTTATTCTTTTTGGAGAGTTCTTTCTTTTAAAATCATCTAAAAAGAAGGGAAATGACATTTTTACCCTTCCTTGAATTTAAAAGAGAACCGGATTCTTATTTTTGGAAATCCCCATGATTTCCTCCGTTTGGTTTCTTTCCTGGGTTGTTCCTTTTTCCTCTCTCTCTCTTCCCTTCTATCGTTTCCCTCTCCCTTTTCCTTCTCTGTAGAGTGGCAACCAGCAGCAGCAAGCGTAGGAGAGGGCGATCGACTACGTTCTGGTAATGTCGGCATTCATCGGTTCTTTCTCTTTTTTGTCTTTCTTTTGATTGGAGTTGATGGGAGATCATCAATCTGATAAATTCTTCATCCCCTTATGTTGTCGATGTTACCGATCGGGTTGAAGAGAGGAGAAGGTTGTGTGCACAGCGGACCTTTGTGCGGATCATCACCTCGGCGTTGATCGACATTAAGGGTGAGATTCTTAATGTCTTAAACCCTAAGTCTTGGATTGTGATGTGTGTATGGGATGCATGAGGGTTTGAGATCTTTCTCTTGGCATGCTGTTTGATGAGGGTAGTGATGGTTGTCGTGGGTTTGGTGTGTTTATGCCGCCTTTGTTTCGGGTTCCCGTTTCGATAGTTTTGCATGCCCTAGTATTGATGTGGTGCATGTAGCATTTTGAGAGCATGTTCTGAGGCGCGTTTATGCATGTTTTGGTGTTCTCTTCGCTTGTGTATGGCCTGGGATTCATCGGGAATTGGTTGGTTTGCATCGGATAGCCTGTACAGAAAGTTTTCTGCAGATTTTCGCATGCAGGGCATCATTACGGTCGAAATGATTCCCATTACAATCGTTTCAACGCTCTTTCCTGTTTCTGATTTATGTGAAACACGGTCGTGCTTCATTGAACACGGTCGTGATTTCCCCAGTTTTTCATGCACCTTGCATGCAATTTTGCACACGGCTTTGCCGTGTTGGCCGTGCTTTCCAAGCACGGCCATGCTTCCTGCAGACTTTCATTTTTAGTCCGTTAAGCGTGGTTTTATTTCCCGTTGGGTTCGGGGTGGTCTTTAATCGTTCCTAGTGCATCGTTAGGCGGGGTTAATACCATGTTTTGTTTGATTCGTCATATCAGACGCATGTAGTAAGTTTCTCCTTTGGTTGGATGTTAGGTGCGGATGTGATCCGTAGAAGAGTTATGCGAATCGTGGTCTTCGTGCTAGGACCTTGCGTTTCCAGGTGAGGGGTGTACACTTAGCCGTTCTTCCTTTTCCTCCCACCTTTCCGTTGTTTAAATATTTTCGGTTTTAATACCCCATTCTGCATGATTTGTTAAATGCATGGTTTATAAGTGTGGCTTTTATTAAATGTATGGATTATTTAAGAATCATGCTTTCGAGTATAGCTTTCACTAAATGAGCTGGTTAATCATTAAATCATGTTGTTTGAGGAGTCCACCTAATAGTTGTTTTATTGTTTGACCCCTTGTGGTTCTGGTATGAGTTTTATGATTTTACTTTAATTGGGTGGACTCGGGGCATTATGGTGGGATTGAGATTTGAGAACTGAGAGTTGGATTTTGAGAATTGGTTTTGGATATTGGTTATTGAGAAAGTCCAGGGGATAGTACTCCGGCCATTTTAGAGTGACCTTGGCCACGCGGGCTCATACCCCGTTGTGACACAACGTCCATAGGTTCATTGATTCATGACAGTTAGACTTGGACGGTACCTTCCATGTGGTATCGTATTCTCGGATGCCAGTTCGGCTTACGCCCATGGTTTGGGTGGGGACCGCTTGTATGTGTTTGGCTGGCACGTTGGCGGTACATAATACGCGAGTATGAGATGTACCCACTTGCTTTTATGTGGTAGACTACGGGTGCTACCGTTGAGTATTTTTATGTGGTAGACTGCGGGTGCTACCGATGGGTTTTGGGATAGTGATACGGGGTGGGATTTGGGATGATTGAGATTTTATGATGTTTTATGTTGTGTTTCCCGTATTACTGCTTCCCTTGAGATTTCGTGATGTTTTATGATGTTTTATATCCATCGATTATATTTTACATATATGCGGCCTATCATAGGATTTCTTAGTAGTTCTTTGCGTTCATTTGAGACTTCTTCGGACTTGTGATTTCACATGACGGTACGTTCATGTTATACGTTTGGGTTGTGTTTTAAAATATCTCTTCGTACCATCATTCCATTGTGAGGTTTCTTCCATGGGTATTTCTTTGTACCCGTGGGATGTGGCACCCTCCTGTTGCTTTCCGGTCACTTCCGTGCTACGGATTAAAGTGGTCGGACTTGGTTATCTTACGTTTAATTCGGGCCACTACCACACCTCATGGAAGTCCCGTTTTTATTGAGACATTATATACGATCATCTATTTTTATTCTAGCCCTGTGTACACCCCTAATTGAATGTTATTGTGCAGGTCAGGTTTCTTGCTAGGAGGATGCGGCGGGGAGACGGCGCGGCCTCTTAGGGATGTGTTTGTCTATTGTTGTTTTTCTTTCCTTCGCTTCCTTAGTTGGATGATTGGGAGTTGTAAGTTGATTTCTTTTTTTTAGTACTCATGTGATTTGGTGGCACTGTTGTCATAGGTTTGTGAGTTGGGATTGTCCCTTTTGATTCAGAGATGAGATTCAGACTTGTATAGAGTTTCTTTTTAGTTGATTGAGATGTTTTTTATTCCACCCATTTATGTTTGTTTCCGCTGTTTGAGTCAGGGGTTTAGGCTTATGCGGTTCGTGGATGGGTCCACGGGTCGTACGTCGGTCCACCCGGGGTAAGGTGTGACACTGCCACTCCTAAACCGATCCACCATGCATATAGAAATGATGAATCCATTGGATCCATAAGCTCTGCTTCTCGCTATGAATGTTCCACACGGTTGAGAATAAGAGAGCCTGATTCTAGAGATGGAGGTGCATGAGCCCAAGCCCCCCTTCCCTCTTAGGCGAGCAGATGACTGTCCAAGCAGCCGGAGGATTTTTCACATTAGCTCCGAAGAGGAAACAACGACACATGTGCTCAATGGCCAGTAAGACACTTGAGGGGATCGGGAAAATGGATAACCAAAAACAATCGACTCCTTGGAGGACCGTCTTAATTAATTTCAAGTGGTCTGCATAAGAAAGGGTCTTGCGGATCGAACCACTAATATAAGTACCAATTCGGTCTAGAAATGGTTTGAAATGTATGTGAGTAAGTCGAGAGGCCGTCAAAGGGACCCCAAGATACATCATAGGAAATGTGCCCCTTTGGAAGCCGGACATCTCCTCAATACGGGCAGCCATGGTGTTGTCCACACCAGCCATAAACACCATGGATTTGGTGAAGCTCACCCCGAGGCCTAATCTGCTAGAGAATGCATGTAGGGTGCTGAGCAGGAGCTCCACCGAGGCAATGTCAGCCTTAGCAAGTAAAATAAGGTCATCCGCAAAGGCTAAGTAAGTAATGTTCAAGGGAGCACAAAGTGGGTGGTGGGAGAACAGTCTATTGCCCGAGAGAGCATTAAGGTGGCAGGAGAGAAACTCAAGGCATATAACAAAAAGTACGGCGACAGTGGATCACCTTGACGTAGGCCACGTTTTCTAGGGAAGAACCCATGAATGAAACCATTGAGGGAAATAGAGTAAGACACCATGAAGACGCATTCCATGAGCCATCGGGTAAAGAGTAGTGGGAAGTTGAGAGCATGGAGCATCCCTTCAAGGAAAGCCCAATCGATGGAGTCATAGGCCTTTCGGAGGTCTATTTTAAAGAAGCATCGCGGGGAGATCCGTTTCCTTGTATATCGTCGAATTAGCTCTTGAACCAGGTATATGTTCTCCACCATAAGTCGGCCTTTAATAAAGGAGGATTGTGTCGGACTGATTACGGTATCCAGTAGAGGCTCCATCCTTCTTACTAGAATCTTGGCGATGATTTTATAAAGGACGTTACAACACGCAATTAGTCGGAAGTCCTCAACACGGTGCGCTCCTGGTTGTTTAGGAAGGAGGACCAAAAGAGCATGGTTCACCTGTTTTAGAAGTTGCCCAGAATTGAAAAATTCCATAATAGTTGTTACATCAGGCCCCACAGAATGCCATGTTTTCTTAAAGAATCCAGCCGAATAGCCGTCCGGGCCCGGTGCTTTGTTCTCACCTATGCTCCACAAGGCTTCCTTGATCTCCGCTTATGTGACCGGCATGCACAGAGAAATATGAGCCTCATTAGATAGTCGTTCACCACCGGTTATGATATCTCATTCCCCGGTAGAGTTAGCAGCAGTAACACCCAATAAATTTTGGAAGAAACTAAGAAACTATTGAGCAGTTTCTTGAGTAGATGAAGTGAAAGTGCCATCGGGCTTGAGTATCGCTGATACTTGTCCCTGACATTTCTTTCGCCACATCAAGGCATGGAAGAAAGTTGTATTACGATCGCAGTGCTTGAAAATGTATCTTAGCCTTTTGAGCCAAGAAAGAAAACTCCGCATCAGCAAGCCAATTCCCTTTGAGCTTCAATTCTTTGATCCTCTCTTGAATTTCAAAATCAGCAGGGTTGTGCATAAGAAGGTCATAAGCAACTGAGAGTTCTTGTTTGGCCCGTTCCACCCGTTTTGATATGTGGGAAAAATGTTGCTCATTGAGCCCACGAAGGTCAGCCTTCAGGTGTTTGAGTTGAGTGATAAGAGTGTACATGTGACAGCCTTGAACATGATCATTCCACCGGTTTTTCACCACTGTTTCAAAGGCTTCATGCATAGTCCACATATTGAGGAACTTGAATGGCCTGAGGCCTTCAATTTACGGTTGCATCACTTTAATAATGCATGGGGAATGGTCAGAAAATAGGTTGAGTTGTTGAAATTCCACATTTGAGTTGTTATCAAAATCAAGCCACTCAGGATTGGCCAAAACTCTGTCAAGTTTGCACCATGTGCGATGATTTGTCCAGGTGAATTGTGGCCCAGAGTTGGGGAGATCAAAAAGCCTAGTGAGGTCCCGAAGTTGCAAGAAATCAGTTAGTTCATATGGAGAAACCGCTGCCCTATTACGGCGCTCCGCCGGATCACATACACAGTTGAAACTTTTACTTACATGGCAAGGAGGAGAGAGAAGGAGAATGGGTGTGGGTGTGGGTGTGGGTGAGGAAAAAAAATTGTATTGAAATTTTTTCATAGTATTGTCCATAAAAGTTATATAATATAATAGATATTTTTAAAATTTTGAGACGATCCAAATAAGTCTCATATTGATATATAATTTAATTTTTATTATTTTCTTCAATTTTCACATTATTTTATAATTTTTTCCATTTTTTCGTTGATTTAGCGTCATTTAATTTTCCATTACATTTATAATTTATAATACGAAAGAGAAATACTTTTGAATCTATAATACAAGGAAGCTTAAGGTTTGAAATGTGTTCTTATAAATGTCTCAGGATATTTTTTACCATTGGATTGAGAAAAGGGGCGAGAAATATTTTTTACCATAAGATTGCATTTATGAATGATTAACTTTTAAATTCACCTAATTTATTAATTGGTCGGTAATAAAGTGGGGTAGAGTGGTTGGTGATAAAATGAGGTGGGTAATGGGTTGAGGATAATATTAATATTTTTACTAAAAATTAATTTTTTAATAATATATTTAATAAAAAATATATAATATTATAATCAATTTTTTTAATTTGTTGAGGCGATCCAAATAAGAGAATTATAAATCTAATTTTGAATTTTTTTACTATTTTATGTTTTTTATTTTTATTTTTTTGTTGATTTTTTCAAAAAAATTGCTAACGTATGTTTTTAACTAATTTGAGAGAATTGTGTTACAACCTGTGCGTGGGCAGGTTGATCAAAAACACGAACTCAAGGCAATCACGAAGATCAAAGTAACAAGTTGAGTCACGTACAAATGCGGAACAAAAGAATTCAATGAGTGTTTATACAAATGAAAGGGAATTGAGAAACAAATAC
>JAOWBR010190541.1:0-10131 GCA_028571145.1 Dionaea muscipula | reverse complement strand
GTTTACAATTAGAGCAGACCATGTGGAATTCCTTGAGGTGTTTGTAGGGATCGTCCCCACTTTTACCATGAAATTTAGAAAGCATATGAATAAAGTCGGACTTGAACTCATAGTATACGTCTGCTTCTGGATTTTGAATGCAGAATGGTTGAAAAACCATTGAGGGTTTTGTCAGTTCTCTAAGTGTGCATGGTCGGGGAGGTGGAATGTTGCCAACGTTTCCTGGGGGAACGACAACTTCATTGCCTTGGTTCCCAATGGCAAGGGCAACTTGGTTTTCCTGATTGCCTTGATTCCCGAAGGGATTGACAATTTCATTATTTTGGTTTTGGATTTGATCCTGAAGAGGAGGATCTTGATCGTTTGGGTTGACTTCACCATTTAGATTGACTGCAGCCATGCCTAAAACTAAAGTGTCAAGGTTTCTGGGTCTAGATAGTGTTTTTAGTGGTATAATCTGATCGTATATGAGACCTAGATCAAGGTCTTTTAATTGTTCTAGATCAGATTCAGTGAGTTCTTCGAAACTAGGGAGTTGTTCTAGGAGTGCTTTTTTTCGATTTCTTGTTGTTGGCCCAATAAGGTTCATGCACAACAACTACTTACACTCTGAGCAAAATGAATAACTAATAGGCACAAGAACATAAGATGTAAACACAAAAATGAGTTCCCCGACAATGGCGCCAAAAATTGATAACGTCGGAACTATCAATCAAATTAAGTGATACCCAAGCTAGAATGATATTACTCAATATAAAATGAGTAAAGGATGAGCAAGGGGTCGTACCCATAGGGAACTATAGTCACTATCAAATTTTGTGCAAAAATGTACCAATTAGTGAATACAATAATTCACCAATAAATCGATCATGGATTGGGTGGAATGAAGTGAAATGGTGAAAATGGAAACAAAGCAAGCAAAACAAACAAGCAACAATTTACATGTGGAACACGTCTGATCAATCACCAAAAGGGTGATAAATACAATCACAAAATGAATGAATGCAAAGTAGATGTGGGAACAAGACATAATTGTGAACCGTATGACGGTTAAGCTTAACAGATTAAGCACTTCAGCTAGTTTGACTATCTTGATCTAGGTAAATGTTGGATTCGGTCACCAGATCGTAAACCTAAAGAATCACTTATGCAAACTAGCTAAGGATTCGGTCACCTTATACTAGTCCTAATCATCCTACGAGCATGATCGAGGTTGTCAATCTTTACTCTACCGATTGCTTTAAGAAACAAGATTCACATTCAAGACTAAAATGGATCAAATTAGTGACAAATTGTTCAACCCTAGAATGTCTAGAGGAAGCTCTCGCTTATCAACATACCTTGATTGACGATACCTAACTGAGAAAGCATCCAGTTGAAGGCCCCAATCAAGTAGTAATATTCTCCTTCGTCTCTTGAGTTAGAAGAATATACTCAAGAAAGATGTAAACAAACTATTATAGTCAAAACAAACTAAGAAATTTAAATGAAATGAATTGTGCAATCTTTGAAGATCAAAGATTCAAAAACCTAAAAAGAACAGTAATCACACGTTACCTATTGATCAGAGATGAGGAAATGATACACTCTGGATTCGAACACCAGCTAATGCATGATGATACTTCTTTGCCAATCGATACAATCTTCAAGAATTGGTTCAAATAACCACTCTTTCGAGTATAAGTAAAAAAAACAATAATCAAAGATGTAGAAATTGGATCATGTCATGAAATTAACCAAGAACGCAATCTATATTCTTCTTCATCTCTAAATGTAAACTTTTGGCCAAGAAAACGATTTTGAGAGAGAAGAATTTAGATTGAAGGGAAAGACTTCATAGACAAAGTGTTTTCATAAGCATTCAAACTATGAGAAATTGAATTACAATGTCATTAGGCCATTTGTGACTATTGATTTCTCGGTCAGAATATCCTAAGGCACGTATGGAAATGGAAAATAAAGGATTATAAAGAATGCTTGAATGCTGAATGCATCGGGTTCGTTCAAATTCTTCTTTACAATTGATACATAACCCCTATTTATAGGTTTGCTTCTATCTAAGGTAGTTATAAATCTATGGTTGAGATCTTCTTGAGTTGTGTGCAAAATATCTTGTGATGTGTTTGAGATGATTTTTCTTTTAGAAGCAATTCTGTTAGAGATATTTTCTTATTCGCACGTGGTAAAATTTTCTTCTTGCAACGGTTTAGTATCTCGGGCAATTGCTCTGGATACGTTTGAGATTTTCTTGTTAATCACGTCTGGATTTCAGACGTTCAGACATGAACCTACCTTGGAGAAAAGGTTGAGGTAATTGTTGATGTTCTTCAATGCTTTGCAGCTCTAACTCAGTCGGTGAGATAGACTTTATTGATCTTCTTTCCCTCAGTCGTGACAAGCTCCGATCCAGATTCTCGTATCTTCTGCTGTCAAAGACTTGGAAAGAATTCATGAGAGATAAGCTGGTTCGTGGTGTCGTACCATGGCTTATATGAAGAGTAAAGTCTATGTAATGAATGATGTATATGAATACCGACTGATCTTATGATGAATACAAGATTATGTCTAGTATAAAGGATACAAACATGAGTCTAAGTCTCGGTTAACTCAGACGCTATAACGTCTGATATGTACCTAGAAACTACAATGGATGTCTGGCTTTGGCCAGAGCAGACATGGAACACGACTGAGAGTAAAATGTGTTTAAAATGCAAGAATTAGGTATGAAATGATATGTGATCATGAATTAAGGGTCATGTATGAAATATGAAGCATAATGGTATAAATTAGATGCAAAGTCAGTATAATTTACCAAGAAATAATTAAAGAAAAAAGGTACATAAAATGTACCGATCAAATCCCCTCACACTTAACATTTGGTTGTCCTCAAGCAATAATGAAATGAAGAACAGAGGAAGATTTGAAAAATCAAATAAATATCATAATCTTTTCACATCATTATACAAGGATAGGAGTATAGATGAGAAGATTTCCACATTTGGTATATGATGATATCATGTCTGCCCTTTCTATCAATTATAAGACTATCCATAAGTAGGTATAGATCTCAGGATAAATGAATTCCCCTCTGGCTTTCTAAAATTGGTTTGCCAATTATAAATCTTCCATTCATCATAAGAAACTGAGTACCACATAATTTTCTCAATGTGTTTGAGTGGAAGGAATAGACTTTTATGGGGAGTTCTCAATTGCTTTGATATGTATTGAACAGAGGAGAGTGAACCTAGAAATTATCCTTATCTTACAACTCAAACGGTAAGCCCCGTTCTTTAGCCTGGGTTTCTTGGATGATCAAACGTATGCTCTATAACCGGGCTTTCAATTTGGTCCATGTTGCAACTTTCGGAATGATATTCCCAACCAGTGACTATTTTGGATATCAGGTGTAGTTAAGCCCCATGAAGGGTCATAACACACCCCTCAAATTCTTAATTGTCGAACCAAAAAGGCCTCAGAGACATAGGTTTTCACATAATCCTATCTTAACCCATCTTTGTTCAAAAGAATTCAGACGGTTTGTTAAGAGGATGCAATGTATGTATTTGTTTTATATATGTTTCTTCTTTAGGGAAGAAGAACATTGACCATCTGGGTCTAATTCAGACACTTTCCCGATTTCTATCCTCACATCAAACTATCTCAATGTTTGATACATATCCCCGCTAAGAATATCCTTAGTGTAGTGCAATATTGAGAATAAGAGTGGTTCAGAGCACTAAGTTAAGCTTCTGAATCTATAATTTTCAACTCTAAAGTATTGGCCGTTTGGTATGTTCAAAGTCTTTCAGACTTTCTACCTAAGTAGGACCATGCTTATATTGAAGTAAGGCAGATATATTAGTATTATACCTTAGACGTGGGACTTCTGTAAATATTTCTCTTTATCTAAGTATAATAACTACAAAAGATGTGAAGAATATAATTTATGAAATTGTTAAGTTAAGAAATAAGATTAACAAGAAAAAATAAAATTAAAAAGAATAATTAATCAATCATTAGAGATGCAAAATAATGAATTCAGACATGATCATGAAAACAGGGTGAAGGATCAGTCGTGCATCTCTAGTATGCATACGTAGATGTGGCAACATGCAGTCAAAGCAGTTATAAAAAGTACAAGCATATCAGTGAATGATCTGGAAGTACACTAGAATCAAAATTAGTTGAGAAGATATCTTGGTACCAAGTACCATTAATGTCCTTTGGGAAGGATAAATTTCAACTAATTTCGATTTGGGGAATCATAATACAACAAAGAGAGTGTACCTTTGTACCTTCCCAATGATGTGTATAAAAGGAAGTGAAGAGGCACTCTCAGAATCATACAAGTCACTTCGATTCTTGAAATTAGAAACCATGGCTCACCTTAGGATACTCGAAGCTACCTACATCTTAGATGAGAATGATCTTCAACGTGTTCAGATTGCTTTTCCCCAGGCACCTGGTGTCGAATATTTTCTTCCTAAGTCTAACGAGTCTGTAATTAATTTTAGCAGAAGAGAGTCACTAGCTGTCCACCTAGATCATTTCAAGAATGGTCTGAGATTTCCCCTCCGTCACTTTGTTGTTGAAGTGATGAGGGTCTATGGGATGATACCATCTTGGCTCACCCCTGAGTCTATTGGTTACCATGTCAGCTTCATCATTAGGGCATGGGAGTCGGGTAAAAAACCTACTCTTCCCACGTTTAAGTGTGTTTTTCAACTGGTTGATGAGTCTAACGGGTACTACTGCTTTAACCTCGTCCTGGTTATCAGCCAATCTTTGTTCCACGGTCACCAGACGTGTGGAAATAAAGATTTGTGGTGGCAATAAGTGATGGCTGGGATGAATTCCAACCCCCTAGAGTACCTAATCTTCTGCCTCCGACTCCCCACAACTTGTTAGTACGTTCAGAGAGAATGATTCTATCTATTTGTGATGGTGGCAATGTCATGATTCCAAGGTTGTTTGAGGTGGTCACATTGGAAAAATTAGAGAATCGGTGTATTGCCATCATGGAGCATCCAAGTAAGTGTGAATTTCATAGATTATGATTGATATTATCAAACGTGAATGAATACTAACTAATTATCTCTGATGATGATGCAGGGGGGACGTGGGCAGAGCTAAGAGCTCTATATGGTGACTTAGTGAACATGAATGGTGGGGTAGCTATACATGACATCTCTGACTCTGGAGAAGAGGAAGATGAGGAAGATGAAGATGTAGAGGAAATTGACTCAGAGTGAAGGATGATATGTTTATTTGATGATGCTTATGCTTTTTACGAACACTGCTTTTCTTTTCTTAGTTCTATATTAATTTTACGACTGCTATCTTTTAATGCTTACCCGTTAGGTTGTCTTTTTAATGCATGCTATGTTTTGATCTGTGCAAACGTAAAAATGATCAGATGTGTCCTTAAAATAAGGTCAAACATGAGTATATTGTAAATACATTCAAAAAGAAATTTTAAGGAGACTTTTAAAAAAAAATTGAAATTTTAAAAATTTCCTTAAAAGTCTCCCCCCCCACACACACACACTAGAATCCTACATAGAGAAAATCGTGTTTAAAAAGTATATGTATTCATGAATATACTTCCAAAGAAATAAATGGGAAGAAATGAAATGTACCCATGTTTGTTGTATGTCCACGTCTGAGTTGTTAGAATATGAAATGACTGCTTCTAGGATCAAAACGGCATCGATTTACATAATTGTTGGCATGCACTCAGGAGACAGGGCATTTAATGTGTCGTCCTTTACATCACATTCCTACAATTTAATCATCATTAGTTTGGGAAAATTACAAAATTACCCCTGAATTAAAAAGAGAATACGAAAGGGTAAACAGTGAAGTGACGATTTTGCCCTCAGGGTTTAATTAATTAACCCATCTTCATCTTCCCTCTCTTTCTCACTCTTCAAATTCTCTAATCTCTTATAACATGTCGAAGAACCAAAGGGTGATTCTGTGATTCTTCTCTTTAAAGCGTCGATTCTCCATTGTTGCGTTCAAATCTCTTTTCAAGACTTCATATCAGTGAATTAGGTAACCTCGAATCAACTTCCCTGGCTGATTAGGTTTTCTGAACTTCGTTAATGGTGAAATCAAAGAAATCTTCGTCCTCTTCTCGACCTGCTACGAGAAAATCTTCACAGAAAACCCAGAAGAAATCATCACCAACGAAGTCACCTAAACAGAAGGTGTTTAAGATTATTGGTGAAGTTCGGAGTAATGTAGGTCCAGAATTATTTAAGGGAATCACCAAACTATTTCCCGTCGGTAAGAATTTTTCGTATTCCCGTCCTCATGAATCTGATTCCTCAGTTAGCATAACTGCTAAGAACGTCATAGCAGTATATTATGACCATCTGCTTCACGGTTTAAGATTTCCCTTGCACTCTTTTCTTGTTAAAGTGTTTAATGCATATAAGCTTGTCCCTGCCCAACTCTCTGCTAATTCCATAGTGTTGACCTTAGGATTTATGGTGCTTTGTTAGGAGAATAACATTAAGCTGTCCTTGGCCTGTTTCAATGAACTCTTTTATGCTAAAGAGGTTAAGAAAGACACTGGGTATTATATGTTTTGTGCCAAGAGAGGATACCAAGTGTGTTGGTTTAGGGATTCAATACTGGATTGGCAGACCAAATTTGTGGTAGTGAATAGTACGTCTGACTGGCCAATCTCTACTACGGTACAAACACCCAATAGGCATGTTGTATGTGATGAGAATTAAAAGCTAACAGATGCAGAGAAGGCGAAGTTACAAGTGGTGTTTGCAAAAGGGCGAGATTTACCAAAGTATTTTGATCTCATCAATGCAAAGACCTTGGAGGATCTCGGGTTAGCCAAAGTCCCCCATCCCCGTATGTGTTCCTCTTGATGTTTCCATTCTTATATTCTCCTATGTTCAAATGGTGTTAACCGTTTGGTTAACTGTGATGTGCAGAAGGAATGGATTTGGCAGGCATACTGAAGGTTGTGAATAAACGAGGAGGGCATATTAACAAGAGCTTCCAACCGTTGATGGAATCTCCATATGGGGCGGCTGGCATGTCCGATGTGCCAGTATAAAAGGTATCCAGAAAGAAGAATACTGAAGTGTCTAAACCTGGCACATCTTCCACGACTGATGTGGCAAATGTGGGTGAGAAGGAGTTCTCGTCTGAGGGGACCATTGGTGCCACTCAGGAGAGTCAGGTTATGGCGTTTAAGGGAAAATCCAAGCCAAAGACTCAACGTAAGAGGAAGAGAGATATGATAAGCCCAGCTATTGGGGAAAATTTGGTGGAGGTTGAGGATAAGGAAGATGATGACGAGACTACTCAGTTGGATAAAGTCGTGGGGCAAGAGGATCAAACGGAGGATGTAGTTACAGAATCAGTTGTGACGAATAAGAGAAGGAAAAAGCAAGTGGCTAGGACAAGACCATCCAGGAGGTCACGAAAAATAAAGTCCTCATCCGAGGATATCATTCTACCTGCGTTTGAGGCAGTCGGGGGAGAAGAAGAAGAAAAACAAGAGGTAAGAGTTGTTACCGATAATTCTAGTCCTACGGCTGAGGAACTAGAGAAGGAGGTGGATGAACTCCTAGCTCATGCCACTTAACACTCTTTCATTTCCGAGTCACTAATATCACTTGATGATTTGGTACAGGAGCACAAAGAAGATGACCCATTTGACGGAGGCGTGAGTAGGGAGGAGACGGAGGGAGGTGAAGTCCCTAAAGCATCTGAGATTGTTGAAGTGGAAGAAGATGAGGAAATAGAGGAAAATGTTGATAAGAAAGACGAGGCAAAGGTAGAGGAAGATGAAGAAGAAGAAGAAGAAGATGAAGTAGGCTTGGACTCTGATGATGTTTTGGGCAAAAGACCACCCACCAGAAAGCTTCATCTAGGGGTGTTGTCCAAATGTAGACTTAGGATGCCTAATAGAAAGATGATGAAGAGGTATTCAAATATTCTACTAAGGTTATCCAATCATGGAGCGAAGATGGCACTGGATACGATTCATCGAGAGCAAGAACTGGCTTTGATGATAAGAAACATTGCTTAGGTAAGTTATTTCGAACATAATTCAGATTTGTTTCCTTTAATTCGTTTGTTGATAATATGCTTCTCCTTATTCAGCTCTCTACCTTGTCTGGTCATTCTTTGAGACGTTCTCTAAGGATGGATGCAACTCGAAAAAGGTATAGAAGAGAGATGAGAAGGTTGAGAGTAGGGTAAAGTGATCTCTTATCCCTTTGATGAATGACGACCGAATATCCATGAAATTGTCTAACCTAGAAAGTAACATGTCTGAATATTCTATTCCTTGTTGTAGAACAACCGTCTGATGGAGGAGTTGACTTCTGAGAAGAAAGAGTTTATTGAGTTAGCTACTGCATTAGATCAGCTAAAAGCAGACGTGGTGCAAGTTACAGAAAAGAATAAGACGCTGGAGGAGGAGAATAAAGAGTTGAAAGCTGCTTTAGAGAAAGAAAAGGAGAAGGTGAGGACGTTTCAGTCCAGGATGGATGCTCTAAGGGAGCATAATGTGATGCTGGGCAACAATTTATATGATAAGACGTTGAAGAATGAAAGGATGCATACTGAGTTGAATGAAACCTATTAGAAACTTACTAAAGTTAGAAAGTTCCCTTTTTAACGTCTGACCAAACGCTTGAGCTCTTCTAGTTAACCCATTTTCTTATTTTGACAGATTGTGGA
Source organism: Dionaea muscipula (assembly GCA_028571145.1). Taxonomy (NCBI): domain Eukaryota; kingdom Viridiplantae; phylum Streptophyta; class Magnoliopsida; order Caryophyllales; family Droseraceae; genus Dionaea; species Dionaea muscipula. The sequence continues at coordinate 1,410 of JAOWBR010190541.1, read as the reverse complement.
GAAAAGGAACATGGCGGGGGCTCGTCTCCCTAAACAGATGGATTTCATGATGAAGGAAGCTCAAAGAGAGTACTTGGAGTCAGACGAATTTCAAGGGATGTTTAATCTTGCGTCTGCTCTAATTTTACGAAACTGCTGGAGTCTGGGATTAGCTCAAGTGCGAAGAGTGCTAGAGGAAAATGATCCACTGATCCCTGTGCTAGATAAGATGGAGGTAGACGTAAAAGTGTAGTTCAAGCAAGAAGAGATTCCAAAGATAGAGAAGAAACCCACTGAATGGTCAGAGACGTATGGCATAGGAGCCTTATCTTTCATTGAAGAGTGAGGAAAAGAAATAGAAGAAATGTTCCCAATACCTTCTACGTCTGATGGGTCAAACATTCCTCCCCTAACTCTAGCAACGTATACTCCTGTGGCTCCTACGACTAATGCTCCCCTCACCCCTACATCTGAACCTAATGCTTCCCCTCCCCTAATTGACAATGTAAGTGATGACAAAGGCATGTGAAAACATTTGGTAATAGTTGTGAAAATTTTTGTGATTGAATGTTTTCATCTTTATTTGGATGCTTCTTTCCTTTCCCCTTTTTGAGTGAAATGTCTCACGTCTGAATAAAGATAAATATCTTTTTAGAAACTGTGAGAATTCTGAGATGTGAGATTGACAGACTACAAGAAGAGAATGATAGTCTGAGAATGGATCGTCAATTCTTGAGGATAAACGTGAAAAATATCAGACTCTCATGTGACAACATGGAATCATAGAGAGATGATCTTCAACTTGAGGTAAACATGCTCAAGTTCAAAGTATATGAGATTTCCGAGACTATTGTGAAACAGAGAGAAAGCAGACGTTGAGAGGTGGCAGGGTTTAGAGCTGCCTTAAAGAATGCTCAAGATCAATGTTCGAAAATAGTTCATGAAGCTTTTGACTTGAAGAATGAGTGGTTGTGTCACACCCCACCCCGGGTGGACCAGTGTACGACCCGTGGACCCCTACCACGACCCGCACAAGCCTATAACCCAACGGTCTAAAACAAACTACCAATCAATCATGCAACAGGGGTCTAGAAACTGGACCAAGATCATGAGAAAAGTCTACCATCAATCATCAGAGTGAATCTAGGGTGAAACTAAGGCAAATTGCCAAAAGGTAGAAATAAATCTCAAAAGTAATCAATCATGCAGAAATTGAACTAAAAATCAACATCTCAACAATCTACTAAAATGAAATACTAAAATATCAGATTGTATCCTAAGAGGCCGCGAGTCCGTCTCCTCGCCGCATCCTCCTAGCTCTCAATCACTTATCTGCAAAACCGTTCAATTAGGGGTGTACATAGGGTTAAAAGAGTATCAAGTCATGCTATGAAGAAAAATCAATAACAGGGTTCCATGAGGGTGTAGGTG
>JAOWBR010190530.1:0-10134 GCA_028571145.1 Dionaea muscipula | reverse complement strand
ACGTATATTTTTTTATTGATTTTTATTTTAAGACAGTATATTGCTTATCGTGCCGAAGGCACGGGTAACCTCTAGTAATTCAAAAAATTAGGATGTTATATTTAATAATTGAGGTGCTGCATTTAGCACTTACGAAAAAAAGGTAAGCAGTTCAGCACCGGGACTCCGAAGTGCTTCTTCATAATCAAAACGCCAACATGCTTCCCCAGTTCCCACATCGTCATCATCCCCTTCCATCTCGGTGACCCCTTCACCGCTTCACCCTCTTTGTGGGGTCGCCTCCCTCTTCATCCTCCATTGACGACGAGCACCTTCATACCCTAATAATAAAAATAAATAAATAAGTCCCTCACAAAAAAAAAAAAAAAGTTCGGAAAAAATACGAAAAATTTCCATGGCGATGGAGATGGCGACTGCAGATCCTGAAGGGATCGACGGAGTTCGGATGACATGGAACGTATGGCCGCGCACGAAAGTGGAGGCCAGCAAGTGCGTGATCCCAATCGCCGCCTCCATCTCCCCGATCCGCCCCCACTCTGCGATCCCCACGCTCCCTTACGCGCCGCTCCGTTGCAAGACCTGTTTCGCAGCCCTCAATCCTTTCTGCCGGGTCGACTTCACTGCCAAGATCTGGATCTGCCCCTTTTGCTTCCAGCGCAACCACTTTCCTCCCCAGTACTCCGCCATCACCGAGTCCAATGCCCCCGCCGAGCTCTTTCCCCAGTACACCACCATCCAGTACTTGCTGCCCCGATCGGTCAACCCTTCTGATCCTTCTCACAACCACCCGCCGCCTCCGGTGTATGTCTTCGTGCTCGACACCTGCATAATCGAGGAGGAGATGGGGTTTGTTAAGTCCGCATTGAAACGGGCTATCGGGTTGTTGCCGGATAACGCGCTGGTGGGGTTTGTTTCGTTTGGGACTCAGGTCCATGTACATGAATTGGGGTTCTCGGAGATGTCCAAGGTTTTTATATTCAGAGGATCGAAGGAGATTACCAAGGAGCAGGTCTTGGAGCAGCTTGGATTAGGCATCGGCGGTGGCAGGAGAGTGGGTCCTGCTTCTTCAACTACTCCTGGGTACCCGAAGGGAGCGGCGATGCAGAATGGGTTCCCTAGAGCAAGTATTGATCGGTTCTTGTTGCCTGCTTCCGAGTGCGAGTACACGCTAAATTCGGTGAGTGTTTGTCTCTGAATGTCTGAAATTGGCCCCTCTAGAGTGGGCTTGATCAATTTATTATGCTCTGTACTCCTATCCGGGGGTTTATGGTTTGTTGACAAAGAATTGGTGCTTGATAGTTTGTTGTTTAAAATGTATATAGTTTGGATCGAGTAAGGTTCATAATGGTGCAACATTATGCCGAACCCAGGGCTCAGCCCCTAATGTGAATGATGCTTTGTCTTTTGGAATTATAGTTGCTGGATGAGCTACAAACAGATCAGTGGCCGGTGGCTCCGGGCAATAGGGCACTTCGGTGCACAGGTGCGGCATTGAGTGTTGCTGCAGGCTTGTTAGGAGCATGTTTGCCTGGGACTGGTGCTAGGATTATTGCTTTAGTAGGTGGCCCTTGCACTGAAGGGCCTGGCACGGTATGTATCTTTTGCTCTATGTTGGAGATTTTGCCTTGCTTATTACGTTATTAGGTGATTGACAGTGTTCTCACTGTGTGTTATTCACAGCTGTTTTTGTAAAAAATGATGCGTATGTGCCTGTCTTGAGGAGAAGGGATGCAATATATTATCTAGGGTTGTGCGGTTTTGAGTGGCAGTTTGGTTATTGGCTTCAGTAATCTGTGTCTTAGTTAGCAAATTCGGGAATAATACGGGTATTAAAATACAGGTAGATTGAATTAATATGTAAATTTATGTAAAAAACGCGTATTAAACATGTATTATACGGATATATAATACGGAATTTTAAAAATATGCGAATTTTGCTAACAGAGATCTGTGTAATGCTTAACTTGTTCCTTGGAGTCTTTACTGTTGTTTTTGGTGGATGCTTTAGGAATCTTGTAGGAAGCTTAATGTTGCGTATTTTTTATTGACATGAATGGGGTACATCTTGATCTGGTGGGGATGCAATTTTGAGGTTTGTTCTTGAGAGAGAGATGTTCCGTACCTGGACAACGATTTAAATTTCTATTGATTGCCGTAGTAGTATCTGGGTCCTGAATTTTTATGTCTTTTCTTCCGGCAGTAAAATATTCTTTTCTAGGACTTTGTTTTACATGGAAATAATTCTTCCTTTTACTTATCTGATATAATCATTGCTCGTCTTTGTTGATCCATGCATTATGGGGTTACAATAAGGGTGGAGAAGAGATCAAATTCCAATTATTTTCTGTTCGCTGTTTTGTTTTGTTTTTGTTTTATTCACATGCAGATCGTGTCAAAATATTTATCTGAGCCTGCACGTTCCCATAAAGATCTTGATAAGGATGCAGCACCTTATTTTCAAAAAGCAGTAAAATTCTATGATGGCCTTTCAAAGCAGTTAGGGAGTCAGGGTCATGTCCTGGATCTCTTTGCCTCAGCGCTTGATCAGGTCAGTCTTATTTCACTGTCATATTAATAACCTCTCAAATGAATGCTTTTGATGCTGGTTATAGACACCTTCCCCCCATCCCATTGACTGCGCCATCTTTGTCCGTCATTATTGTTGTACTGGATTGTGAACTGCTGCTGCTAGATTATCTCACGCTGTGAGTAGATATAACTTAGACTTGTGGACCCTCTCTCACTCTCTCTGGATGCCGAATACATACTTTTCAGTTACACAATTTCAGGAAATGGACGAAACAATTAAAATTGTCACTAGAGCATTATTCAGTTTGACTAAAAATGTCATCTTGTATAAAATTCATGGATTGACTTGAATCGACTATCATGTTCAAGGTTGGAGTTGCAGAGATGAAGGTTGCTGTTGAAAGAACTGGTGGCCTTGTTGTGCTAGCTGAGAGCTTTGGTCATGCCGTTTTTAAGGATTCCTTCAAACGTCTTTTTGATGGGGAACAATCTCTTGGTCTGTGCTTCAAGTAAGTTGCTGATGATGACCTGTTGGTTCTATAATGAATGTCCTTTATTCCTGATAGGGTTTGAATTGTTCTTTATAAAGGGTTCATACTTGTAATCCATGAGAGGTAGAGTTTGTATACTAGGTTTCACTTGCGTTTGTTTATTCATTAAGCTTGGTTTTTCTTGCAATGACAATTGGACCATGCTATGACTGTTCTTCCCTTTTTGTCTATACAAATTAATGAGGATCTGATTGGAATGGCCATGCCGCACTATACCTATAATATAGTGATCCTTGTGTTTAACAATTCGAAGTTCTGCGGCATATGCATATGAACTTGTCTGATTAAACCTCCATCTGGAAGTCATTTTTTTCTGTGTCTTGAGTTTCTAGTAAGTTTCTGGGCACGCTGTCCATCTATTGTTTTTACTTTTGCCTAATCCCATGGATTCAGTATGTGTGGACGGTATGCCTCTACTCTAGCATGTTGTTTAATTTTTCTGCTATTTCTGTTCGACACCTTGTACACACTTACCTATAATTGATGTAAGAATATTGTATCATCTCCTCCATTTCCACTTTCTAGGCCTATGCTTGTGTGTGGATCTTTTTTTCCTTTGGTGTTTTCCCTTATTTGCTATTTTTACTCTTTTACAGTGGCACACTTGAGATCAATTGTTCAAAAGACATCAAAATTCAGGGCATTCTTGGGCCTTGCACATCATTGGAAAAGGTCGGGAGATCAAGTAGCTGTTTTGAGTGGAAAAGTTTATTAGTTGATAATGCACATCATTTGTAGCCTGGTTTCGCAATTTTTATGCTGCATTGTTTTAAACTGTAGCACTTCTCTCTTCCAGCTTAGCGAATTTGATGCACATTTAGTTAATTCCTTGCAGAAAGGATCCGCTGTGGCTGATGTTGTCATCGGACAGGGGAATACAACATCATGGAGGTTGTGTAGCCTAGACAAAAATACGTGTTTGACTGTTTATTTTGATGTTTCGTCAAGTGAACGCTCAAATCCCCCGGGAACTGTAAACCCACAGTTGTACTTGCAGTTCCTCACTAGGTAATATTGTTGGTTTTGCATATTTAAAGCCGCTATATTTATTTAACTAAAGGTACCGATTCTTTCCAGAGCCAGTTAATTGGTACTCAATGTTTTTGTTTCTTAATGCAGTTATCAGAATCCTGAAGGTCAATCGCTGCTTCGTGTTACAACCGTCAGCAGAAGATGGGTAGATAGTGTTGTTGGTTCAGAGGTGATATATTTCTTCCTCTCTCTGCAACGTTTGTGGTTGCATGTCTGCTATACAGAAAGAAATTTGGTGGTGTTTTCAGTTCCTCGTGTACTATGGAGAATTTTTTGGCTCCTGTTTGTGGACAGGGGACATACAGTGAAATATCTGTCCTGTCACCATGGGGAAGGAAATCTTGTTTCCTTTCCATTGTTTTTGAAGATTTGATTTTTGTTGTGTAATTCATTGGTGTGTAAATTATGTTCTGGTATAGGGCTGTTGGGATGAGTTTTACGCCCATCTGCAGATGAACAATTCGCAACAGTTGGCTGACTATTTGGGAACAGATTTCTGTTGTAAAGAACTAATCATCTTTCTCGTGGAACATTGTGTTTTTTTTACGTGTAGGCTTGTAAGATGAAAAGTTGCAGTGGATTTGTACGAACCTTTTGTGTTCCTCCTGTCATCAAAATTAAGCTTGGTTTTTGGTGATTCTAAGTTTATGGGTGGCTCCACAACACCCCCCCCCCCTCACAATTTAGTGGCTTATTATCAGTGCAAAGGACTGGAATAATATGAAGATTTCATTGTTGTTATTAAAACTTGTTTACCATGTCCAAACTTTTATGTTTTGCTGAACTGTTAGTGATCCTAACTATTAGAAGGTACGTTTATGGTCTTTTAATATGCAGTTCAGTTCAACAATTCCTTGACTATTCTTGTTATGTCTCCTTTTGTATTTTTTTTTTTTTTTTGAAGCTATAGAAATCTATCACATGATTTGCAGTTATTGAATTATGAGACATTGAATCAAGAAACATATTGGTTACAGGAATTGGTGCAAGGGTTTGATCAAGAAACGGCAGCTGTAGTTGTGGCTAGATTATGTTCTCACAAGATGGAGTTGGAGGTAGGGTGTGTTTCACATATGATATGTTTTGACATGTTTATTGTCAGTTAACTAGATCACTAGTTCATTGAATTCCTTCAATCTTCTAGGAATAAGCTCCAATGGTGCCTTTTGCTAATTTTAGATTTCCTCATATCAAGTGGGCATGAGAAAGGAGGATAAAAACACGATATCATCAACGTTAACTATGTTAAATCCTTTTATCATATTAAATAAATTAATTCACCTTGAGCGGATAGCGGGAATCGAATCCGTGTCTTCTTGGCAAGGAGAAATTTTACCATACTACTATATCCGCATTTTCCTTCTTGTGAAGGAATATGTCTACGCATCACATATATATATGACCTAAGCTAATAAGCTATTGAAAACAAGCAGAACTCAAAGACATGTAATCAAATCAACAAGACATGCCACCAAGAACAACAACATGACCATTTCTCACTCGGTAGGGTCGACTACACGTATCTGTAGTATATATGCACACACGATCTGATAATTTTACTACGCTGACGGTTGGCTACCTAACATGCACTGCTTTATTCTAATCAGATGATTAGATTTGAACAAACAGAGAAAAAAATAAATAAAGCGATAACAATAAACAATATTACAATATATATAAAATAAATATCCAACGTAAGGCTAGCAGACGCTAATAAATAATAGTGTATGAGAATGTATAGAAACACAACAATAAAGGCTACAAATATACGTAAAAAATGGGACTCGATTACTAGTAAATTACAAATCCAACAACTATGATAATGCAAAACACGACCACGAGCATAGTCACTCTAATATGCCATGAGGACTCAATCACAATTTTCAACTTCTTCCGTGACTCCTATCAGGCCTACTTCTCATTATCTTTATCCGCTATTCCGTCCGATGCAGGACTTCCTCTATGGTGAGTTGCAATATGTCAAGGTTCCGTACGGATCATTTCATCTCGTCTTCTTCGGTTGTCCCCTGCTCCTCCTGCCCTCCAACACAATGGACTCCACCCTCCTAATCGGTGTATTTGACGTCCCCTCCATAAGTGAACCTGCCCAGCCTAGACGTCCTTCTCTCATCTTATTAGCCACCGATGCCATCTTAATTTGTCAACGGATCTCCTCATTCCTTATCCTCTTCCTACGAGTTACTCCACACATCCACCGTAACATATGCATTTCTGCCACGACTATCCTCTGTGCGTGACTTTTCTTAATCGGACAACACTCCATCTGATACAGTAAGGCGGATCGAATCGTTATCCGATAAAATTTACTCTTCAACTTAAGAGGTACTCTACTATCACACAAAACACCCGAGGCGACTCCATTTCTACCAACCCGCATTAATTCTGTGGGTTACGTCCGCGTCAATCACTCCATCATCTTCGAGGAATGTTATTCTTTCAGAATTATAATCTGATCATGTCCTACTTAATTGTCCGGACATTGTTTGTTACTTATTGCCAGTCATAATTTGTCGTTTCATCCTGTTGTGGCCTTGACCCCTTGAATTGCCTTACTTACCCTCCTTGCCTCTTCTCTTTTCAGTTCATTTTTTGTGGTGCTTTTTTCATGTATTTCTTTCTCTAATGTGCATTTGCTTTGAATTTTCCATTATCAGGAAGGATTTGATGCTACCCGATGGTTGGATCGCAATCTCATTCGTCTCTGCTCCAAATTTGGGGACTATCGAAAAGATGATCCTTCATCTTTCACATTAAATCCTTCTTTTTCTTTGTTCCCTCAGTTTATGTTTAATCTGCGAAGGTCACAGTTTGTGCAGGTAATCAGTTCTATACCTGAATTTTTCTGGCATTTTATCTATTTGCTTTTATTTATTTGATGAGAAATTCTTAGATAGTCCGGGACCGCCACATAGGCTATGGTCTAGATGACCAAAAGGTAAACCATGTGTGTAATACACAGGAAGTGATTGTGCAATACAAGGAAATTAGATGGGAGGTGGGATAATACACGGGAAGTGATTGTGCAATACACGGGAAGTGATTGTGCAATACAAGGAAATTAGTCGAGGTGTATGTAAGTTGACCCGAACATTTGAGTTATCAAAAAAAAAAAAAAAAAAAATGGGAGGTGGGATAATATAACAAGGACAACAAACCTACATACAGGTCCCGGATCATCCAAGAAAAACTCTATTCTGATATAGTATTGCTACCTTGTGTCAGGTGTTTAATAACAGTCCGGATGAAACTGCCTATTTCCGCATGTTGTTGAACCGAGAGAGCATTAGTAATGCCGCCGTCATGATTCAGCCTTCCCTAATATCCTATTCATTTGATTCTCCACCCTCTCCTGCATTATTGGATGTGGCTTCAGTATCAGCAGACCGCATATTATTGCTAGATTCATATTTCAGTGTAGTTATCTTCCATGGCATGAAAATAGCTCAGTGGCGGAATATGGGCTACCAAAATGATCCACAGCATCAGGTGTGTACTTGTCCCTCTTTTAATATGTTCTGTAGCGTTATATCCCCTGTGCGATATTTTGGTCAGTTGGACCCACAAACTACATTATTTTGCTTATATGAACACATCATATATATCTTAGTTTCTGTTTTTATTTCTGCCCTCTAAATGTTCTTACTATTGAACCTTGCATTCTTGGTGTTTCATGCGAATAATTCTTTGCATACTTTGTTTGCAAATTGCAAGTTGCAATTTAGTTTCTTATTTATTCATCATTGCAAAGAGCACCTTTTACTATTGGGGACAACTGGTTATTGGGATTCAGCATCTTTTTGTCCAGAGGCGTGATTGCCTTCACCACCAATGTTCACTAGAAGTGACTTAACATTTTCTTGTATTACCGCCCGTGATGAAATTATCATTCTCGTGATTCGATTGGGGTGACTTTTCTTGGAGAATACAAGTTCATAATTGTGCAGTTTTTGTTTTTGTTTTTTTTTAATTTTTGAATTGTGAACTGTCTTGGAGGCCATGGTGCACTTATATTTATACTTTCAGCTATTTGCACAACTATTACAAGCTCCACAAGATGATGCCCATATTATCATTCAAGAGCGCTTTCCTGTCCCCAGACTTGTCGTATGTGATCAGCATGGCTCTCAGGTTAGTATATTCTTTAAATGCTCTTTGATCAAATCCGATTCAGAAACTGGGGTTGGTCTTGTGAGGTGTTAGTTTAGGAAAGGAATACCGATTAACGAGTGTGGCACATGCCTCTCTGATTTACTGCATTTTCCACTTTTCTTTAATTCTTTTTTTAGTGGGGTTTTGTTGTTATTGTTGTGGGTGGTGGTGTAACTCAATAGCTATGTGATTGCAAGATTTTTTATATATATCATTTTAACTCACGCCACCACCATGTTCTGTCACTCCTTGGTCGAACGGTTCGATCAAATTGACCGAACTGTTCGATCAACTTCACCGAACTGTTCGATTTGGCCGTACTGTTTGATTTAGCCGAATTGTTCGGCCAAGTCCGCCGAACCGTTGACCGAACAGTTCGATCGATACCACCAAACGAAAATGGTGGTGGCGTGAGATGTCTTAGTGGTGTATATAGAAAATCTCACCCACGTGATTGCAAGGTGCAACCACTTTCTTCTTTTCTTTCACTGACCTGGTGATGTCTCTCCTATTGCCCGAAATTTGTAATTGTATGTATTTGCGGTTCTCACTTCATATGTATTAGGTAGCTGACAGTCAACATACTATATTTGTTGGTTCTTCTGTCACGTGTATTATATCCTAATCGATTACGTGCGGCTCGTCCCACCTAGTGGGATTTGGTCTTAGTGATGATGATGACTTCATATGCATTACATTTCCAACTTCATATTGTTTCTAGGGATGGAATAAAATTTGAAAGCATGAAAATTTTTGCAAATAAATTTGAGTTATGACAACATATCTTTTGATATCTTTATTTTTGTGAGATTGATATGAAGATTTTTTCCCTTGTGAGCAGGCAAGATTTTTATTGGCCAAGTTGAATCCATCCGCGACATACAACAATGCCACCGAGATGGCAACCGGGTCAGATGTGATCTTCACCGATGATGTCAGCCTGCAAGTGTTCTTTGAGCATCTTCAGAAATTAGCTGTGCAATCCTAATCACAAGGAAAAAAAATGGTTTTTTCCCGTGTGTCATGATCGTGATCCTGCCCAATTCTGTCTATCGGGGCAGCCGGGAGGCAAACACCTGGAGAAATAACGGGAGTAAAGCTATGATTCTTAAAAGCGTCCCGAGGTTTAGTCTCAGATCAATAATCAGAAAGGGGAAAGCAAAACCTTTAAACAGATGGTTGGTTTTAAGATATACATGAAAAATAGGTATCAATTCCAATGTTTTTAATGTGTTTTTTTTTTTTCCTTTTCTTCCTGAGGGCATTCCTTGATTCAGGAACAGGTTCCAGTGAGGAAGACAATTCACCCTCTTTTTGGTCTGTGACTCACAGGTGAAAGATTTGTGCTTTATCTCTGTATGTTGATTAAGGTTATTCAATCAATTAGAAACATCAATATCCTCCTTTTGTTTTCAGCCTCTTCTATTAAGTTCTCTGGTGATGGTGTATTCTTATATTGAATCGTGTTTGCAGAGTTTTTTTTTTTTTTTTGGATATATTACAATTGCTACCTCAATTTTTTTTTGTGTTTGGTTATTCAATCTTTCTTTTTTGCTTATCCAGTTTTGCACAGATTTTCTATATACATGACAGATATTTCACCCCATTACTTTTTTTGTTTCAACTTGATCAAACCGTTCGCCCGACGAGTTACTGAATATACGGTGACGTGAGTTAAAATAGTGGTGTATTTAGCAACCCTTAATTTTACACTGTAAGTTTTTGATGGTGTGCTAGAACAGATTGTCGGGCAACAAGAGAATGTCTCATCAACAAGAGAATGTTTATACTTTTTTTGTTTCAACTCGACCGACGAGATACTGAACATGTGGTAACATGAGTTAAAATGGTG
>JAOWBR010190519.1:0-10134 GCA_028571145.1 Dionaea muscipula | reverse complement strand
ATGCTACTCTGATGTATTTTGTGTATGACATACACGCTGGATTTGAGTTTTCCCCGTTGTGGGAACTGATGGACGCATGTTTTATGTATTTTCATGTATGTTATCTCTTGATGCGTGATGGATGGATGTTTTCCCTCGATTTTGGACTGTTTTAGTATCTCGCATGATTTTCACCCGGCTTCAATGACTCGTGAGTCACCTCATGATTTATCGCCAGTAACACCCGGTTTAGGGGGTTATATACATGGTGAGCTTAATGACTCTATCTCATCTACTCTAGTCTCACTCAAGACTTCACTGAACTCCTCACTCAAGGAGTTTAACTGAGGTTCGAGCTTCACTCAACATGCTTCTACTCTGAAGGTGTTCAACTCTACAACCTCTAGGTTATACATTCAACACTCCTCACTCAAGGATGTCCACTCTATTCACCTCTCTAGAAGTGGCTCAACTCGAATCACCCTACTCCGGTTGCAGCCTACACTCAACAACTTCCACCCAAAAGTTGTTCAACTCGACCATCATCAACTATGAAATGGCCCTCTCAAGCTTCTCCTCCGAAGCTTAGATAACTCGATAACTTCACTAGAAGTGTCCTCTTGGTGGTGCAAAATGAGTGTTGATTTGATGCTTCTTCAAAGCATGAATATTACATGAAAGCACATACTAAAAAGGATGCAAGACAGAAACTTTGATAATCAAACCTGAGTTAGGATGGAAAGTGCACCGTATTCAGGTTTGTGAGTAGAGGGGTCGGTTCCTTCTTGCACCCTATGGCTCCAGAAGTTTTCTCTTTACACGCACACTGGTTTCAGAAAATGAAACAAGCTTATATTAATGGGGTTCATGAGAAATTCGGATAGTTTTCTTCTTGGAAGGAAAAAAGACATAGTCATGTTTGACTATCATTTTGGACAATGTCACATGCAATGGTTTAACCTCTATGGTCACCATCAGCTTTTCCAAGATGAAAATGGTCAGCCTTTACTTTTTCCTCTTAATTCTTCCAAAGCTACTTTATAGCTCAAATGGAAAATATGAGAAAAAGGCTTGATGAGACATCTTCTTGGGCTAGGATCGGCTAAACTAAAGGTTAGAGGTTCATGCTGATGGAGGTCAACATCAAGGGAAGTCTGCGTAAAAAATATAAAGTCATTTTCCGCTCAAATGAAATTTTCATCTCTCGCCCAGCTATGCCTCACAAAGGGGTCGGTTCCTAAGGCTTAAGAATGTGACTGGGCACAATGAAAATTATTGTGCCGTGTGTGTGTGAATCTATCCATACTCGATTTTAATCACATGGTTTTTGCCTTGCAGACCTTGTTACTATGTGTTCATGCGACATCTCATGATCTTCTTAACTTCCCCCTTTGGTTGTGTCTTCCTTTTGTTCGTTCTTAGTCTTCAATGTTCATGGCACTTCTTCTTAAATCTCTTCATCTTTCCTTTTCTTGTGATAAACCTATTACACTTGATAAACTTTGCAAATTCATTAACTGATTGTGTATTTATTTGTTTGTTAATCATAAAAACATACTACGTGGGTTAACAAATTCCTTCTTTTTGATGATGATAAACAAATGATGCATGTGCATTAAATTAACAATGTGTAACAATGTAACTGTTGATAGGGCATTTTTAATAAAGCTGTCACCTTGACGGAGTTCATGCAGCACGCATGAGCTTGAATGTGTGCTTCTTGGACGTTTAGTTGTGCACTTTAGGACGTTGGACGTTGCATTGTTGTTGCTTGGCCGAGATACGGCCTGGGCGTTGGACGATGATGATCAAAACAACTTGATACCAAGTACTATTTAGCGAATGGGAAGGCTGTGAGAGCTAATATACCCACTTGTGCAAGTGACGTGTAATGAGCAACTTGGACGAAGCATGCAGTGATATATATACAAGTGATGTGTAGCATGCAGTGATATAATTGTTTCATTATATATATGTTGATATATCATGTATGTGAAGAAACTTGGACGAGGGGCTTTGGATGAGGAGCTTTGGACAAGCAGCATGGGCGATGGGCGATGCACATCCCTCTTTAGCCTTCACATTTCACACACGGCTTTGCCCAACGGATGTTGTGGGCATGTAGTTACAGAGCAGTTGATAACACGTATGGGGATAAATTGTAGCAGTTGAAGAGCATATTTAAATAAGAACCAGCATTGTAACTGTTTTATCTTCTTCTATAAATAGCTCTGTGAATTTAATAGAGAGACAATCAAATGAATGAGAACAAACTCTTCTACTTTTATCTTAGCCATTAGCCGTAATTTTAGAAGTAAATTAATCTTAATTTAATCTTAGCTCAACCATCATTTCCTGCCTTATGGATTTCGTCAAGACTTGATCTCGAGGAGGTTCATACGGACTTCTCACGTTACCAGGCCAAGGGTGGATCCCTCCTCCGAACCCAGACACCAGTAATTGCAAGGGCACTACTAGTCACAACTTCGCGGTAATAAACAATTTGATGGCCCATGCAGGTTTTAGTGGTAAGGTCGAAAATGCTGGTTATGGCCATTCGACCAAAGAAAATTGGCCAAGTCTGTGGCCTTCATAATATAGGTTTCCATCCTATAATGGCAGAATAAAAAGTGGCTTTACAACCAACAAAGATTTTTCGAGCAACCAATTAATGGCCTATTATCCCAGAAAAAAAAAGAGAAGTTTTAATGGCCGAATAGAAGGGGAAAAAAAACCGGGTGGCTATTCTTAGGTCGAATTGGAAAAACTGGTCATTCGTCCAAATGTTGACAGGGCCATTCGTCCAATTGAAAAACGAAAAAATGGTCATTCGTCCAATAAAAAAATTTTAAGCGGTCAGAGAAAGAAAAAAAGAAGCCAACATTAAATGGCTATACTTGGCCAACTGGGTGATTACTTAATAATGCCCGTAAAAAGCTTGTGGCTTTAACAATCAAGCAAAAACAACCATAAAAATATTTTTTAAAAAAAGGCTCCAAAAGGTGAAAACTGGCCATGTGACGGCTAGGATGAGACCAACGGTTTACGACGAAGACTTTATTTTGATTTGAGTGTGGTGCATCAATGATACCATCATTAATACACCACACTGGGGGGTATTGTTGACAGACGTTTTTAATAAAGCCTTTGCCTTCACGGAGTGCATGCAACACGCATGAGCTTAGATGTGTGTTTCTTGGACGTTCAGTTATGCACTTTAGGGCGTTGGATGTTGCATTGTTGTTGCTTGGACGAGATACGGCCTAGGCGTTGGACGATGATGATTAAAACAACTTGATACCAAGTACTATTTAGCCAATGGGAAGGCTGTGAGAGCTAATATACCCACTTGTGCAAGTGACGTTTAGTGAGCAACTTGGACGAAGCATGCAGTGATATATATACAAGTGACGTGTAGCATGCAATGATATAATTGTTTCATTATATATATGTTGATATATTATGTATGTGAAGCAACTTGGACGAGGGGCTTTGGACGAGGAGCTTTGGACGAGCAGCATGGGCGATGGGCGATGCACGTCCCTCTTCAGCCTTCACATTTCACGCACGGCTTCGCCTAACGGATGTTGTGGGCATGCGGTTACAGAGCAGTTGATAACACGTATGGGAAGAGATTGGAGCAGTTGAAGAGCATATTTAAATAAGAACCAGAATTGTAACCGTTTTATCTTGTTCTATAAATAGCTCTATGAATGTAATAGAGAGACAATCCAATCAATGAGAACAGACTCTTCTACTTTTATCTTAGCCATTAACCGTTATTTTAGAAGTAGATAAATCTTACTTTAATCTTAGTTCAACCATTATTTCCTACCTTATGGCTCTCGTCGAGACCCGATCTCGAGGAGGTTCATACGGAATTCTCACGTTGCCAGACCAAGGGTGGATCTCTCCTCCGGACCTAGAGACCGGCAATCATAGAGGCACTACTAGCCATGACTCCGTGGTAATAAACAGTAACAATCATCAAAATGCAAGCATGACACAAGAAACAACTCTTCCCCCCTTAAATGCACTTCCCCCTGAAATAGTTCCCTCTACGACAATGCATCAATTATGAGCAAGGAATAAATCAGATCTATGAAGTCAGTTCCTGCAAGCAGATTTTTAACCAAATAGAGATAGACACAATCCACACTTGAGCAATTGATTGAAATCAAGCAAATCAAGGCAAGAGCAACTCCACCAGATATCTAGGACGAGCTGGTGCCACCAATTGCTTACCAAACCTGCAGTGACACATGCATCTAGCTCTTCCCCCCTAACATTATTAAAAACGAATGAATATGCATGCGAAATGGTAAGAGCAAAGTAGTCAAGAGTAAGCATTAGAAATAAAATGAGTACATAAACAAAAGTTCAAAACCAAGTGCAACCAAAAGTACAAGAATCCAAAAGAAATTTAGCAAAGAGACCAAATAATTTAGGTGTCAGAAGAACTGGGTTTATGAACAGAATGGAAAGAGGCTGAATCGGATGATGAATGATGTGGTGGTGAGGGGGTCCGAGTATCCGGCAGTGGGGCGAGGTTAGGCTATAGAGGTGGTCTTGCCTCCTTAGAGGGGTTAGTTCCCTCAATAGTCACCATCGCATAAAAATCATCAGTGGATGCGGGAACATTTAGATCTGAAACACCCTGTACTCTACCATCAACAACGACAACAAGATCTTCAGATTGTGGCACAATATCTTCATCCCTTATTCTATGAGTTCCTCGACCCATCAACCAAACTCCATTTTTATAAGTCAGCAGATGTTTCTCATGGAGTGACAACTCAAACTGATTGGTCGCTCTCACCTTGGTGCTATCAGAATCAGCCAATGGAACAATAAAATAGTTCAACACCCGAGAGAGCCAAGAACCATAAGGAAAATTGTGGCTCTATGCATGAATCACGTAATCCATATGCCTAATAATCATCCTGGGCAGACTAATCCTCTTCCTCAAAAAGAGATACCCCATGCAGGTGAGATCTAAATACCCAGCCTTGTCCTTCTTTCCAGATCTAGGTAGTGCGCTTTTGACCACTAGAAGATCTAGTATTCAGCCTAAAGGTCTCATTGCACTCCCTTGAACGCCCTTTGCTAGTTCTGAGGAGTCAGCTCCTCCAAACCTCCTAGTAACAATCAAGGGGATGTAAAATCTTGACTTAGGCCAGTCCCTTTTGCAGTAGTTCCAAAATCCCTTATGACTAACCTTCAAAATCCTTCCTAAGGTCTTAGCATCAAATTTGATTGCCACACCATATATCTTAGAAATAGCTCATTCATCTTCTCCCTTATACTCTATGGTCAAGTTTTTGTAAAACTCTTTCACAGCCTCAGGAAACATAGGTTCTTCAGAACCAAACAATCTCGAGCATCCTTGAGCATGTAAAATTCCATCAATGTTCTCAAGACCATTTACTATCAACCAGTCAGAATCAATCACAAGTTCCTGCAGTACATCTTGTTTAACAAAATTGTTAATGGAAATAGGGACCAATTTACCTTCTTTCGAGTTCTTCTTCAATTTCTCGTTCCTTGTTCTACTTTCTTCACTGCTCTCTCCCTCATCTTCAAGGTTATCTCTGCCTTCATGATCAGTATTCTCCTCTAGAATTTCATCAAGAAAGTCAGAATCTTCCTCATCAGCACACTCATCTACTATTTTCTCCTTTCCTTTTCTGCTCGCAGAGGAGTCAGTTCCGTTCTTCCTTGTCTGTCCTCCATAATTGCTCCTCTTCCTTTTCTCACCCATAACCTGTTCTTCCTCCACCTCACTTCTTTTCGTTCTTTTACTGATTTGTTTTCTACTGGGTATCGCCACCTCTTTCTCCTTCCTACCCTTAGTTCTTTCCTTTTGTGCCTTTGCAAACTTCTCTTTTTAACCTCGAGCCTCAGGAATGGTTTCTTCTACCCTTGGATTTTTTATAGGTTAAGTTTTGATGATGCAATTGATTGATAAATTTAGTTGATGTATAGATGTTTAAGTTTTGCTTGATTAGCATGAAAAGTTACATATAGAAACTTATGCAGGTTAGGATTGAAGATCCAGGTCAGTAGATCTAGCCTTGAAGATTCAGTGGAGCAGATCCAGTATAGTAGATCCAGTTCAGTAGAAGCAGTTGAGTTGTTTCAGCTTAGATGTTCCAGCTGAGGTGATCAGTTGAAAAGATCCAGCCTAGTAGATCCAGTTGAGAGTAGAAGCAGTCTTTGACAGGTCCAGCTTGGCTGATCCAGTAGAGTTGTTCCAACTGAGTAGATTCGGTGAATAGTTGATCCAGCTGAGCTGTTCCAGTCAAGTAGTTACAGCTGAGCTGTTCCAGTCAAGTAGTTACAGCTTTGAAGATCCAGTAGAATAGATCCAAAATAGTATATCCAGTTCAGAAGATCCAGTTGAGATGTTCCAGCTGAGTAGTCCCAACCAAGGTAGTTCCAGCTGACACTGATCAAGTCTAGAGAAGTCCCAGTCAAGGAAGATCTAGCTGAGTTAATTAAGTTGAGTAGATCCAGCTGAGTTGATCCAGTTAAGTAAATCCAGCTGAGGCCGTTCCAGTTGACAGCAAATCCAGTTGAGTAGATCCAGCTGAGAAGTTCCAGTCGAGGCAGATCCAGTTGAGAGTAGACCAATCTACAGCAAATCCAGTTGAGTAGATCCAGCTGAGTAGTTCCAATCGAGGTAGATCCAGCTGAGTGATTCCAGTCGAGGAAGTTCCAGTTGATACAAGACCAGCTGAGACTGAGGCAGCCTAGGGTTTGTAAAACTTAGGGTTTTCGAAGCCGAAGCTAAAGAAGGATGCCACGTGTCTTGAAACGAGGTTTTCATTAAAGATGACTGGACAAATATTAAATTCAATGATTCGAATTTAATATTGATGATTGAAGACGTTGAAAAGAAGACAAAGATCACGAGTTCTGGCAAATACAAAAAGAAGGAAACCTTTTGTAAAAGGGAAATGTCAGATTTGGAAACCCTAGTCAGGCAAGGAAGCTTTTCAAAAGCAAGCATGATTTGGGAAAGAAGACCAAAATCAGATCCACCATCTTTGGGATTGCCAGAAGATTGAGAAGAAGAAGAAGAAGATTAAATTCAACGGCTCTTCAACGGGTATATTTTTCAAAGAAGCTATATATACCCAGGCACGATGAAGGAGAAGACAACTCTTGAACCTTTGAACATTCATGCTGTGATTTCAAGCTTTCTCCTGTGCCTTTAAGCATTCAAGTTACATCTCGTAACCGAGTTAATCCCTACGCTGAACAAATTCATCAAGAAAAGGCTCGTACGAATCACTCTTGTGATTCAAACCATTTCAAGATCAAATATTTTTGAAGAACAGTGAAGTGGGAAAGCCACGAAGGAATGAGAGAGATCAGTGAAGCCATCAATTGTGAAGGAGCTACACAGCTGGTGAAGCAACCGAGGGTTGTCAAGGATCAGTAGCAGTTGAAGCATTGAAGGGGTGAAGGACTAAAACTGTTGAAGCAATCAAGAGATTGTGAAGGAGCAGACAGTGTGGTGGGCAACTAAAGTCTAACAACGAAGGAGTTGTAAGGGTTTACAGTGTTTAGCACTGTATCATTATTGTATTGGTATATTAAATACAATAGTGAATTCCTCCCATACCATAAGGAGAAGAAAGGAGTAGCGGATTACATCACCCTAAACCTTGATAAGTTTTTGTGTCATTTCGATTTTAGCATAGCATACACACACACACACACACACACAATATTCTGCTGCACAACTTTGAGTTGTTTGAAAAAGTTTAAAAAAACTAATAGTTCATTCACCCCCCCCCCCCTCTCTGAACTATTAGAGCCCCTCCCTGGGACCAACAGGAATGAATGAAGAAACCTGTGAGCAAAATGATAAAGCCAGCAGTTCTGGACAACAGATAACATCAGGGAACCAACCCTCCAAGCAAGAAACTAGAGACAGAGATCCTCACATCCACTAGACAATATCATTGATGATATTACAAGTGGTGTTAGGACTAGATCATCTCTGCATAATGCTTGTGCTTATATGAGTTTTTTATCCACCATTGAGTCTAAAGATTATCTTGTTGTTTTCACTGATCCAGATTGGGTATTAGCCATATAGGAAAAATTGAATGAATTTGAAAGGGAATGATGAATATAAGTTAATGGTTTCCTAAAGGCACTGAAATTGATTTGATTGCCTACACTGATGTAGATTATACAGAATGTCTCTTTGATAGGAAAAACATTTCTGGTATCCGTCACTTTCTTGTATCATGTTTAGTATCATGGGGTTCAAAGAAATAAAATTTAGTTGCTCTATTCACCAATGAGGCTGAGTATATAGTTACTGCTGCATGTTGTTCTCAAGTGAATTAGATTAAGAAACATCTTAGAGACCTTATGATTGACCTTGATTGCATACCCGTTTTAAGTGACAATGTGAGTGCTATTTTCCTTTCTAAAAATCCTGTGAATCCTTCAAAGAGCAAACATGTTGATATGGGGCATAATTTTTTTAGGGATCATGTTAAAAAAGGGAACACAAAGTTAGAATTTTGCAAGACTGAGAATCAACTTGCTGATATATTCACAAAATCATTGAGCAAAGAAAGACTTCAGCATTTAAGGCTAGAGCTTGGTTTGTTAAAGTTTGCATAATTCGGTGTCTTTACTTGACTCCCTACGGTATTTGATTCTTGGATGATTTACATAATTGATGGATTTTGGGTGTAGCATTTGTGTGGCATTTGGGCTTGTTATGTGAGCAATAAACTTCAGTCAATTCAAGTGCAATCTTTGTGATATTCTTGTTTGAGCCTTCTGTCTAAAACTGTTTTTGTCACATTCTTTCTACTGGAACCGACCCCTTGACCCGTTGAGGCCTTGTATTAACCAACGATTTGGTATATGTGCCAAACTGCCACATTTATGAAAGTTGCTTTTTCTGACACTTCTTTGTCCAAAAGACACTTTTGTTTCTCCACTGGGAACCGAATAGGTGCAGCACAAGAACCAACCCTCAAGATCGCTCTTGCCCTTAACTTGAACCCAAACCTAAACCTCTCACCCTAAGCATACATGGAGACATTCCCAGTCAATTACCATAGATGAGAAAAGAAGCTCCAAAAACAGAGGAGATGGTTGAGGAGGAGACAAGCAACGAGCCTGTGAAAACCGTGAGGAAACATCAAGGAAAATCCTAAGATGAAAAGAAAGGAGGAAAATTAAGGGAGCAGAAAAGGAAAGAAGGAAGACGAACCCAAGGATCTTAATGAGAAGAAGAGTAGTGGAAAGCCCAACCTGTAGAAGGAAGCCGACTCCACCAAAGAGGCCAAAGATAAGGCGGAGAAAAAAAAAAAAAGTAAAGTTGTCTAGAGTCAGAGGAGTTGAGCAAGCTAATGTGTGCTTGTCGTACATCCATGTGGATGAACTCGAGGAGTTCATTGGAGGCATGAGTAGCAAACTTGGTCGATGAAGGATGGAGTGACTGACGTACGTGGTCAGTGCACTTGGGTGATATATTCACAGAGTGGAACGATCGATAGATCATTGGTTTGATGAACTAGAGTAATTGACAGTGCCCGGACCCACTGTCGTTTTTACATGGGCTCGAGGGACGGTCAAATAAATGTATCTGAAATGTTTACCGGGGTAGAGACGTCCGGATACGAAACTCGGGGTTGTGCAGCAATACTAACTGGTAGTGAGCAGCGAGTCCGAGGTCGAATCCCTCAGGGAAAAGAGGTTTCTAGTAGAGTTTAGTCTAGGTGGTGCTATAATAGTACTCAGACGGTGAGAATAAGAGAAGAAAATTAGTATGGATGTGGAAACTAGCGATAGAACACAAAGAAGTAAAACACATAAATCAGCGCCCGATTACAAAGGAGTAACTAGTGACTGATAAAGAAGGAAAACAAAGATGCGACAGGTAATGAAACAAAATGACGATAAGGTGATTGGGTGAAATGATGTGGAGGAAATGCAAGGGAAATCACGAAAGTATCAGCGACAGTTCCTGCTAACAACACAAGTCAACAGAGGGTCAGTCCCTGCCTCTAGTCTATCTACTTAAGTAGCGGCTATAGAGGTTCTCTTCTAAGCTAGATACTCAACATCAGTTCAATGTAAAGTCACGGTAAATAAGGCTTGGTCCACACTTATCTA
>JAOWBR010190508.1:0-10134 GCA_028571145.1 Dionaea muscipula | reverse complement strand
TGGAGTGTAATCTCACTCTACTCCGGACTTTCTCTCAAATCCCAAAAGGATGTAATCTCATCCTCTACTCATAGGGTATAATCTCACCCTCTTCTCAATCCTCAAATAATCACGATGCCTCACCATGTCCACACTCATCTCACTACCAAGCAAAAGAAAGAGCACATGCGGGTATAAACAACAAGTATAACAACCATAGCATGGACAAATCATAAATCAAACAAGTGTGGATATACAAAAATATAAGCAGAGCATGAACTGCACACAACCATGGAAAGAGGCATTAAGGAAGATAAGGCTTAAACAGAAGGAGTGAGAAGGATAGGAATGTGTACACCCCTCACCTGGAATGCTAAGCTAGTCCAAGCACGAGAAATCACCAAATTACGGTATCCCGTAGACAATCACGTCGTCTCCTAAAATCAACACATGGAAAGAATCACAACCATGCACTAACCTAGCCAAACATGCCAAAAACATCCCCTAGAGACCCTAAATGAAGAACTAGGGATGCCTAAGAACCATGCAAGGATGAAAGAAGAACGAAACCCAAAACCGTTCAAATTTTTTGCCGGTGGACGACCTCGAGGTCGTCCCCCGTTTAGAAATCTAGAAACCAAAAGTGCACAAAAAGAACATAAGCCCAGGGGGACGACCTCGGGGTCGTCCGCCACTCAAAATCCCAGAAACGAACAGGCAACGGTGGACGTCCTCGAGGACGTCCACCTCACGATTTTATGTAGAATCGTGCAAATCGTGAATGACCAAAACCCCAACCAATGCATCACTTCATCTAATGTCAATCAACCCAGAAAATGGACATAAAAAGACACTAAAACAAGTCACTAACACAATCTAAAATGCCCCGCACAAGAATCACATCGAATGACAAAAATCAATGGAATCGAAACAAAACTAAACCCTCACCTCCAATCGAACGGGAACCGAATCACGCTAACGAGCGAATCGAATCATGATCAACGTCACCACTACGATCCAAATGGTACCATGAAATCAATGAAACCAAATCAAACCACTCTCTCCCTTCCAAACGACCAAACATCACAAAAAGAGGAAAGGGAGAGAAATCACACGAATGCTCACCCGGAGATCGAAGATGAGGCGATGAAATCTCCACCACGCGTCAAACCTAAACACCGATCTCCTTCTTCTGTTGCAATAGTCGAAAACCAAGAGGGAGGAGAAGAAGAAGAAAACGTGAGAAGGGAGAGGGAATAAGAAAAAGAAACGGCAAGGGGGAGGAGAAAGGGGAATCAGGGAAATCTTCCTAATTAATTCCTCTAATCCCTCTTCCAATTAGAAGAGGGGTACAATGGTTGTTCGCGTCAAATCTTTTGTGAATGGCGAAAAGAGGAAAGGTCCTGACCACTTGGGCTAGATAATCGAGTGTGAATGGGGGGGCAAAATAATTGAAATAATGTATTCTAGAAAAACAGATAATAAAAGAGAGAAAGAAGAACCGAAGGCCTTTTGGATGAAGCAAACGAACGATTCTTCAGAGGAATCGTAGGTGGTTCTTGAAATGCCGAACGGATTGAAATACTATTCCCGGGGATGAATGATGAAAAGCCGCACGGTTTAGAGAGATTTGAATGAGAGAGGACCAGAGGGCAGTGTTTCTTTAGGGCAATTGAGTGAATGATTCTTAGAATGAATGAATGGTCTAGGTCAAAAATAGGGGTTTATATAGGGTTTCTTGTCGGTCGGCTAATTGGTCAAAGTCTATTATATCTTTAACTGTGTCAACCTGGGTGGTTGAGTTGGTCTTAACTGACAACTGATTGGTCTTTTGCTCGTCTGTCCTTCGCTGAAGTTGGTTAAAAGTTTGATTTGGTCAAACTTAGGCCTAGTGGGCTTAGGCCCATACGGATATGAGCCATTTATGGCTAAGCCCAAAATCTACCAATACAGTTAGTCCCCCCACTCTCTGGTTTAGGAGTTCCTAAGGCAGAGAGTAGTTCTCGTGTTTTGATGTGACAGTTCGATCGTTTCGAGTAGTCTGATTTTAAGGAGAGTTATATGAGGTCGGCCCTCTTTGTGTTCTGGACGGAGCCAAAAAACCGCTTGAAATGGGGTGCGAGGTAGGCCCTCGACTTTTCACAAGGTGGGCCCTTGTGGTCCGAACGAATCAAATCGTTCGGAAAAGAGATGCGAGGTAGGCTGCCGGCTTTTTCACAAGGTAGGCCCTTGTGGTCCGAACGAATCGAATCGTTTGGAAAAGAGATGCAAGGTAGGCCCCTGGATTTTTCACAAGGTAGTCCCTTGTGGTCCGAACGAATCGAATCGTTCGGAAAAGAGATGCGAGGTAGGCCCCCGGCTTTTACGACAGTTCCCATCCTACTGCCTCGTTCGGACCGTGCATGGGAAAGAAGGTGCTCCTTCCCTAGGGTTTTTGCGCCTATTTTTTATAGCGTTTTGATGGGATGTGATGTGACTTGATGAGACGCGACCTGCCGTGCCATTTCTTTTGACGGGTAGCCAATTAGGGTAGTGCCACGTGTCCCCGGCGTAATTGAGTATTCCTCGATTGTTGTGAGGGAGTTTTTATGGAGGATTTTTAATCTTTTCATCTTCTTCATTTCAAAAAAGAAGTTCTTCTATTTTTAGAGAGAAGCAGGAGGTATCTCTAGAGAGAGAAAGAGGAAAAGACGCCATTAAATCCTTCCAAGAAGATTTCACAACGATTAGGTGAGTGATGATCGCCTTCTTCCCCTTTTTTCTTCAGGAGATCTTGTAATTTATTTTTCTTTCTCCGTGTTTTCCCTTCTACTCTTTCCGAGAATATCTGTGTGTCTTTTCTGTTTTATTCCGGAATGAGTAGAATGGGTCGAGTTCTGGGAAGCAAATCCACATGGGATACTCAAGAGGTAATTGTCACTTGTGGGCTCGTCGCTGAAGCGAGACCTGAAAAAGTTATTGTGGGAAGCAAGGTTAAAGCAGGGCCCTCTAACGGCGGTGCTGTGAGAATTGCGAGGGCTAAGAAGAAGAAGACTGTTGTTCGACCTTGGTTCCCAAAGGAGAGGATTCGATATTTTCAGGAGAGGGATTGCAAATGGAAGAACTTCCTCATTGAGGGCCCTGTTGAGACATTCTCTCTGATTGATTCCGAAGCCGATTCTTCAGAATAGATAGGATGTTTTTTTGGAAAATTGTTCTGATATGGTGACTTTGTTGTAGTGACTCTTCCCCCCCTTTTTTGTTTGTGGTGCTTTCTGTTTTGAATGGGAAACATATATACTTTTACTTGTTATACCCTTTCTGTCCCGTTCGCATCTTTATTTTCAGTTTTTTTTTTCATTCTTTGTTAAAAAAGGTTTGGGGAAATGGAGAAAGAGAGCCAAGGTGACCGCCGTAGATTTAGACGAAATCGGGGACGAAGTTATAGCTTTTGACGGCCTGACTAGGGTTGCTAGTCCGGATAGTCAAGAAGCCTCCACTAGTAGGAGTGATGAGGATGTTCCTATGGGGAGGGTGACTCCGAAGGCATCAACTTCTTCGCACGAAATCCTGATTCGGACGACCCCTCAGGACATTTTACTTTCCAGAGCTCCCTCCGTTTTTGATGAAGAGGGATTGTTAAGAGTCAGGAGGCAATATAGCATCCCAAGCTCGATCGAACTGCAGGTTCCCCGTCCGTTGGAACGGGTAGATTGGAATTCGCCGGGCTGGACAGCTTTTTACGAGATCCCTTTGCGGCTGGGTTTGCATTTCCCAATCCCTCGTTTGATCAGGGATTGTCTAGATTATTTTGAGATAGCACCGAGCCAATTAATGCCGAACGGCTGCTGTTTGTTACTTGGCTTATGTGTTTTGGAGGAGATATACAAACTTGAAATCGATGTAGACGTCGTTCGATGCTCCTATTTTATTAGAGAGCACAATTCTGAAAAGGGTAGACACACATTTTATCGTCGAAAGGGAAGAGGACATTTAGTCTGTGGTCTTACGACGACCGACAAGGATTGGAAAAAAGATTGTTTTTTTATTCAGGGAGATATTTATGGTGATATTGATCGTGGGAGCATTCCATACGAATGGAGGATCATAGGTAACTATTATTTTTGGTAAAAGGTAACATGATCGATTTTACTGAGACTTATCTATATGTCTGTTTTGTAGGTGAGGATCTAAAGAGAATTCCGTACGGGGGCTATGATCAATCGATCGAGATTGTTAAAGCGATCGAGAATTTAGGAGTTGAAGAGCGAGATTGCAGTGTTTTGTTGTCGGAGGAGAGCCTCAGGTCGTACGGATTTTGGTATTCGGTCGGGTCATCTTCAGGTACTTGGTATCCTCTACCATACCTTTACAGTTCGTTCTTATGCTCAGGTCGTTCGAGGTCTTAGGTTATGACCTGACGCTGTTCCCTCCTCTGTCAGATGAGCAGAGGATTTTCGCGGACGAAATGACAAAGGGGAAATTTATTATACCTGACTTAAAAGACGTTGGTACGAAGCTTAGGCAGAGGACTTCAAAGAAGGATAAAGGGAGAAAAGCGTCCATTGTTGAGGCCGCTCGGTCAAAGAGAAGGAGGGAAGATGAGGTGGAGGATTTGACGGTTGAGGCTGGTGGAGGCGTCACTTTAAAGTTTCTTGAGGATGTTTCTATACTGGCGAATCCTGGTGGTCTTTCGAATTCGTTCAGAGGTATTGTGTTTCCGAAGGATGCCTAGAGGTACAAGGAAATGGGTATGACCGAGGTTGCCGATTTCAGCGTACAGCAGTATCTACGGGTAAGACGATCCAGATCTCTTTTGATTATGCTCCCTTTATCTCGAACGGGGATAATGCCTTTCCTCATGTTTTGGAAAGGTCTTACAGTCGGTGATTTTTCTCAAGGAATCGTACGAGGAGGCTGGGCAAAAGATTTCATCCCTGAATAACTCCAATAATACTTTGCAGACTGATCTGAAGGAGCTGCGCCGCTTATATTCAGAGAAGGAAAAAAATGAGAAAACGCTAGCCAAGGAGATAGATCATCTGAGGGAAGATCTCGAGGCCGAGCGAAAGAGGAAAGATGATCTTTACTCTTAACTCGAGGATGTCACCATGAAGGCCATGGTGAAGGTCAAGGCCCAATTGATGAAGGAATTTAAAGAAGGGAAATCAGATGATTGGAATGTAGAGGAGGCGCTCGAAGATTGGGAAAGGATGGAACAGCTTTTCCCCGAGGAAGATCGAGCCAACAACCTAACTGATGGTCTGAACGAGGAACCGACTGATCGTAGTAAGGACACTGAAGGTGAGTTTGATGATTTGGGAAACATTTGAGGCCATTTATTAGGAGAAAACACTTGATGCTACTTTCTCAAACTTCTTGATGTAATAACTTTACTTTTTATTGGCTTGGAATCACTCTCGTTTTTATTTTACATGCTTCAGAAGTAGTACCTTTTCAAATGCGTAGCGTTCCAACTGTTGTTGATTGGTCGTCCGTCCTAGGCTTGTAACTTGTATGCACCGCGTCCGATGACTTCTGTCACCAGGTATGGTCCTTCCCACGTGGGACCCAGCTTGCCGGTGCCTTCTTCCTTCATGTTCTAGAATACACGTCGGAGAACCCAATCTCCGGGTTGGAAGATTCTGATTCGTACGCCCTTATTGTAATATCGTGCGAGTCTCTGCTGATAGATTGTTATTCGTTCGGCGGCTAACTCCCTCAGTTCGTCAATTGTGTCCAAACTCTGGGTGAGTTGTCTGTTATTGTTGGACTCGTCCACGAGTGTACTTCTCAGCGAGGGTATCTGAATCTCCGTGGGAATCACGGCTTCTGCACCGTAAACAAGTGAGAATGGTGTTGAGCCGGTGAAATTTCGTGCGGTGGTTCGGTAGGACCGCAGTGCTCCAGGTAGTTCGTCCGCCCACTTGCCCTTAGCCTTGTCGAGTCTCTTCTTGAGCGTTGAGATGATTGTCTTATTGGTGGACTCGGCCTGCCCTTTCGCCTGGGGGTATCTTGGAGTTGAAAAGCTCAGCTTAATTCCCCATTCCTTGCAAAAGTCCTGGAAGTCAAAGCTTATGAACTGCGACCCGTTGTCCGTGATGATCTCTCTCGGAATTCCGAACCAGCAGATGATGTTTCTCCAGATAAAACTCCGTACTTCTTTGTCTCGAATTTGTGCAAATGCTTCGGCCTCGACCCACTTGGAGAAGTAGTCCGTCAGTGCTACCATGTAGACCTTCTGTCCCGAGGCGGTCGGCAATTTCCCGACTATGTTCATTCCCCACTTCATGAAAGGCCAAGGTGAGGAAATCGAACTTAAACGTTCGGGAGGTAAGTGCGATACCTGAGCAAAACGCTGGCACTTGTCACATCTTCGTACGAACTCAGTCGCATCTCTTCTCATCGTGGGCCAGTAATACCTGTAGGTTAGTGCTCGGCTGCTAAGGCTCCGTCCACCCGAATAGTTTCCGCACTCTCTATCGTGGAGGTCTGTTAAGATCTAAATTGATTCAGTTAGTTGAGCGCATTTCAGCAAGGGTCCTCCGAACGACTTTTTGTAAAGATGGTCTTCGAAAATAGTGAATCGCGCTCCCTTCGACCTGACTTTTCTTGCTTCGCTTTTATTGAGAGGGAGCCGCCCTTCGGACAAATATAAAAACAGAGGTGTTGTCCAATTCTCCTTGTCGGACGAGATTTCCGCAACCGGTTCTGAGGTCGAATGAGTTGCGGGCCACTGTAGGTATGTGATCGGGACTGCGAGGTCTACTTTTGACTGTATCGATGCTCCTAGGTTTTCCAAAGAGTCCGCATGGATATTTTCATCCCTAGGTATTTGGTTTATCGAAAAATCTTTGAATTTCACCCGCAGATCTTTTACTAGTCCCAGGTAGGCTATCATCTTCGGATCTTTTGCTTGGTAGGAGCCATTCACCGGGTTGACTATCAACTGGGATTCCGAGCTAACATGAATGCGGTCGGCTCCGAGGCTTAGTGCAAAATGCAAGCCGGCAATCAAGGCTTCGTACTCTGCTTCATTGTTTGTTGTCTGGAATCCACAGTGGATGGCCAGCTGGATTTCGTCTCCGCTCGGAGAGGTGAGTACAATTCTGAGGCCGCTCCCCTTGACATTGCTAGCACCATCAACCGAAAGTTTCCACTCGAGGTCTCCCCCTTGACTTACTTCACAGACCTCAGCCTCGGCCCTACCTTGGACTTCGATCGAAAATTCACTGATGAAATCAGCAAGTATCTGGGACTTGACCGCAGTTCTAGACTCAAAAGTGATATCGTACTCGGTTAGATCGATCGCCCATTTTGCCAGACGTTCGGTAACTTCCGGCCTATGGAGGATGCTTCGGAGAGGGAAACTTGACACCACGGTTATGGGGTGCCCTTAAAAATAGGGTCTCAGCTTCTGAGCGGACATCACCAATGCTAGAATAAGCTTTTCCATCTGTGTGTATCGGGTTTCTACGTCGAGTAAAGTCTTATTAACGTAATACACTGGATACTGCCTGCCATCCTCTTCGCGAACCAGTACTGAACTGACTGCCACCTCGGATACGACCAACTAAACAAAGAGCTTCTCATGATCGATCGGTTTCGACAGGAGAGGTGGGTTGGCCAGGTAATCCTTTAATTGCTGAAGAGCTGCTTCACACTCGTCGGTCCACCGAAAGTCTTTATTCTTCCTCAAGGTTGTGAAAATTTTTTTGCACTTGTCAGACGACCTTGAGATGAACCTGCTCAGCGCTGCTAGTCATCCAGTGAGTATTTGAACTTCTTTCATGTTCGTCGGGGAGGCAATATTCTGGATAGCTCTGATCTGCTCTGGATTGACTTCCACCCCTCGCCTGGTGACAAGGTATCCAAGGAATTTTCCGGAGGAGACCCCGAACGAGCACTTCGCGGGGTTTAGCTTCATGTTATACTTTCTCAAGACCTGGAACGTCTGCTCGAGGTGACTCAAATGTTGGTTCACTGAGACTGATTTGACGAGCATATCGTCTATGTAGACTTCCATGGTCTTGCTGATCTGATCCGCGAACATCTTATTGACGAGCCTCTGGTACGTTGCTCCGGCGTTCTTCAGTCCGAACGACATAACTTTGTATCAGAATATCCCTCGCTCGGTGATGAAGGGGGTCTTTTCTTGGTCGCTCAGATGCAAGAGGATCTAATTGTACCCGGAGACGGCATCCATAAAGCTGAGCAACTCGTGTCCCGCCGTGGCGTCGACCATCGTATCAATGTGCGGGAGTGGAAAAGGGTCCTTCGGACAGGCCTTATTAAGGTCGGTGAAGTCAATGCAGACTTGCCACTTTTCATTCTTCTTTTTGACTACTACTATGTTTGCAAGCTAGTCGGGGTAGTGAACCTCTCGTACGGATCCAATGTCAAGCAGCTTCTGGATTTCTTCGTTGATGATTTTGTTCCGTTCGACAGCAAACTTTCTCCTTTTCTGCTTAACAGGAGGAAAACTTAGATCAACGTTAAGTTCATGTGTGCAGATCTCGGGACTAATCCCGGTCATATCCGCGTGTGACCATGCAAAATAATCCTTATGAGAAATAAGGAAATTAACAAGTTCCGCACGGATCGAGGGATCCAGCTGGGACCCTACTTGGGTTTTGTGGTCCGGCTGGTCGAGGTCGAGCGAGACCTCGTCGAGTTCCTCCATAGCCGGCTCTTCGACCGAAATAGGAGGACTCGATCTCTGTAATTGCTATAAGGGCTTGGGCGCCGCTCGGAGTGTGCTTTGATAGCACGCCCGAGAAACTCTCTGAATGATGCTAATCTCCCTGACCCCCCACTTAGTTGGGAATTTAATGGTCTGGTGGTAGGTTGATGGGACGACCTTTATATCATGAATCCAGGGCCTTCCCAAAATCGCATTGTACGATGATGGGCAGTCGACTACTGAGAGCTTGGTGTTTTTGTTCACCCCCTCTGCGTAGATGGGCAAGACAACATCTCCCAAGGTGTATTTGTGCTCTTATGAGGGCAGTGGGGTGTCGGGCGATCGATTGCTCGTCGATCCCCATCTCATGCAAAGTGGAGAGGAAAAGAACATTAGCCGAATTGCCATTGTCAATGAGGACCACCCTTTTGACTAGGCAGTTAGCAATGTTTAGCGCAATAACTAATGCATCATAATGTGGGTGGTGCAGGTCGTTCGACTCGTTTTCCAAGAAGGTGATGTCTAGGGTGGAAGCGGGGGTCGGATGAGATGTGGTGGTATGGAAGGGAGAGGTAGCCTCCCTTACATGTCTCTTGGCAGCGGAATACGTGATCCCGCTGACATCTGATCTGCTCGAAATGCAATTAATTACCTTCTCACTCCGTGGCGGTTTTGGTGAGGCATTGTTGCTCTTCTAGTTTTTCTTCCTTGCTCTACTTTCTTTAGCCTTCTTAGACAGGAACTCGGTCAGGTGTCCGTTTTTT
The DNA here is from genome assembly GCA_028571145.1 of Dionaea muscipula. Lineage (NCBI taxonomy): Eukaryota > Viridiplantae > Streptophyta > Magnoliopsida > Caryophyllales > Droseraceae > Dionaea > Dionaea muscipula. The sequence goes on along the minus strand of JAOWBR010190508.1, from coordinate 729 downwards.
AAGAGGGCCACTACCTCAAACCTCGGTGTAATGCAGTCCGCGGTGGTGTGGTCGTGGTCTTCATGAAATTCACCCTACTTGTTTGTATCTCTTTTTCCGCCTGCGTTGGGTTTCCTTTCTGGCCATATGATCGCGTTCCCCATTGTCTTCATGATCGTGACTACCTCCAGGGGTTCGATGTTCAGACTGTACGGAGGAATATTTGGTCGTTTGGCTCTCTTCGTTCGGTCGTATGCCTGATGCTCGCCTCTGGACTTCTTATGCTGGACGTGGAATGACCCTCCGCTTTGTCGTCGGTCGGCAAAGTCGGGAGGTCTCCGTCCTGAGTTCTTTTCGCTGGAGCGACCCGATCCTTGGTTGTCTTTGCCGTCACTCCTGGTCGGTTGGTGGATAGGTCGATTTACTTCATCTTCTTCCCACTTAATCTGGGCCCACGCCTTGGAGAGTACAGGCTCCATCGTTTTACACGGATATTTTGTTAACTCCTTGTAAAGATCTGACCCAGGCAGGAGTCCCTTTCGAAAGGCTATAATAGCGGTTTCAATATGGCAATGGGAGATCGAAACCTTCTCTCGGTTGAAACGTCCGACGAAGTCTCTCAAGGGCTCGCCTCTTCTTTGTTGTATCCGGTAAAGGTCATCCGAAATCTTCTCGATTTTTCTGCTACTTGCAAAGTGCTCGACAAAGATATCGGTTAGTTGTGCAAAAGAAGAGATAGATTGGTTGGGG
>JAOWBR010190497.1:0-10134 GCA_028571145.1 Dionaea muscipula | reverse complement strand
CATTTCGGATAAGGTACTTCCTTTATAGTGCCAAAATCGGCCCAAATCGTACTTTCCGACGTCCGGATGGAGCCATTACCGACATTATTTTTCGTCGGGGTCTTCGGTGACCCCCCTTAAAATCACATTTTCTATACATCCACCGCTCGGATCGTCTCAAAACGTCTCCGATCACGCGGGTGTCATAAGTAGTGTCATAACAAGTGTACATATAACGCCCCCGATATATATATATATATATTGTTTCTACACGAATTCAAGTCTCATCATTGGATGAATATGTTACGTGGCCTTGATTTACTAAATGGCCATATGGCCTTACTTTGCTCAATGGCCATACGACCTACGTCCTATATACGCATGCAGAGCATATATGTATATATATGATGTTCGTCCTTCGTCCAGCCAGCACGTTGGTCATCCAGGTGATGGGTTGACCGAGCGCCGCTGAAGACTTGGACGAGTGAAGTCCCTGCGCGCCGGTTGAAGAAACAGACGTCATCACGTCACCCACTTCTCATCATGGAGGAAGCAGTTAAATTAGTGATAGGCAACAGTTAAGGGATGTGGGTTGTGATAGTAACCGTCCGTCTGTTATTATAAATATGTAATAAGAGCTTCAAATGTAATCAATCCAATCAACTGAATCAAGAATAGACTCTTTACTTTATCTTAGTTTCCTTGCCGTAATTTAGGAGTAGCACTATCATAATTCAGGAGTAGTTTAATCTCAGCCTAGTTAGCCATCATCTCCAGCCTTATGGCTCTCGTCGAGTCCCGATCGCGAGGAGGTTCATATGGACTTCTCGTACTACCAGGTCAAGGGTGGATCCTTCCTCCGGACCTAGAGACCGGCGATCATAGGGGCACTACTAGCCACGACTCCAAGATAGTAAACAATTTGGTGGCCCATGCAGGTCCTAGCCGCAAGGCCGGAGATGCTGGTTGCCACGTTCATCTACTACGACGGCTCATGGAGTGGCCGTCTTCTCGTCCTCCCGATTGTCAACATTCGGGGGGTACACTACACTAGGGGGTTGGCCTCCTAAGGGTAGAACATGTTCGCAAGGCCAACAAAAAAAGAAAAGAAACAGGCCGAATTCGGCCTACAGAAAAAATCCGACAATGGCCGCAAGGCCAGACTACGATGATGGCCAAAATGGTTGAGGGACCACTGATTTGCGGCCAATGGCCTACAAGAAACAATGAATTGGCTATATCGGCCAATAAATGGCCGTAAATTGTGTCGTCCAATAAATGGCCGTAAAAGCATATGGCCAAAAGGCCAAGTTAAAATTCGGCCAAATTGTAAAAAAAAAAGTTGGCCGTATGAAAAGACAATTTTTGGCCGTATAGCCCATAAAATAAGGTCAACAAGTGGCTGTTTATTAGGTTGTTTCTTGGGCTTATTGGGCTCAGCCAACACACAAAAAAAAAAAAAAAAAAAATTGTGATGGCCGTATGGAAAGAGGAAAAAAAAACGGGTGGCTAATTTTAGGGATCTAAGACTGGGGCGGGGCCATCTCCCACCTTCCTCTTGAGTAGGGATGCATGGAAAACTGGGTGTATGGCGGCTGATGATGGTAATCATAAGAGAAGCTTGGAATGAACTGAGGATCCCCCATATCAATCTTCTCTTGCTTGGAATGAACAACTGGCGCCCTGGCTATACTGTCAAGTGGCGCCACTAAGCTACTTTCTATGGCGTCAGTACCCCCTATCTTAGTAATGGAGTCATGTCAGCTCCTTAAATTTGTCATGGAGGACCAAGGGAATATGGGAAGCCTCAATGAATAGGAAGGTGTCGGGGAATCATAAGAGATTAGCAGATGCATGAAGCCGTCACCATGGAGCCTTCTTCCCACCTAGGGCGTCGCCACCTAGTTGTCGCCATGGCAAGCATGTCTTAAGGAGGTCCATGACAGCCATGGACTTTCCGGCCTATGACGTGGAGTTTTGGAGACGTCCCGGCTGTGGAAGTGAAGGAAAAAAAGCTAGAGACAGGCGTCAACGCCACCAAGCAAGTTGTGTTTCATCGCCCTTCAGACCAGATGAGGAAGCACTTACGACCTTTGTATATGAAGGCCGAGATAAATGGCATGTCTGTAAGTCGTGTTTTGATTGACAATGGGGCCGCGATTAACATGGTCTCATACCGAATGTTAAAGAAGTTTGGTAAGACCGAGGCTGATTTAATGCCCTCATCGATCGTCCTGATGGGATTCAGTGGGGAGGTGGCTGAGTCAAAAAGGATGATCGCCCTAGACGTCACTCTTAGGAGTATGACGAGGACCATAATGCTCTTTGTGATGAGCACCTCTACCAGTTATAACGTCCTTCTGTGACGAGATTGGATCCACGGAAGCAGGTGGATTCCTTCTTCACTTCACCAGTGTATCGTCCTTTGGGATAAGGACGGGAATCCTGAAATTATCCAGGCTGATAGGTCCTTTGTGACCGAAACTAATGCGGTCGAATACGGTATGTATGAATAGGCCCTCGGGCCAATCTGTTTCGTCCAAAAGGACGATGAAATGGTGGTGACGTCCCAAAAGGACGATGTTACTCCAGAGTTGCTGAATGCACTCTTTGATACAGGGAGGCCAAGTTTGGTGGCCTTAGAGGCTGCATGACCATGGCCGACAATACGACACTTCTCATGATGGAGCGTAGGACTCGCACGTTCATGGACGAGGTCGTTGTAACGGCCTTGTGTGATTGGATGTAGGATTATTGCGGTCAAGATAGTGACCTTGCACGAGATATTAGAGCATGCTGTGCGTGCTTTGCGAGCTAAGTTGCTGGCCCTTGATATTGAGCATAGGGTACAACATGAGGCTTATGCTGCGGACGTTTTACCAGTAGGTAGTGCAGAAAACCTGAGGGGTGCGGATGTCGAGAAGACACTTTAGATGAAGTTGATATTGAAGGGATGGACACAACCCCTCGTCCAACGTACATCAGCCAGTGTTTGGCTCATGAGGTACGTGCTGCATTCATGTCCTTCCTTAGTACTTATAAAGATTGTTTTGCTTGGGAATATGAAGAGATGCCTGGATTAGATAGGATGATAGTAGAACACAGACTGCCTACTAAGGCCGAGTTTCGTCCATTTAAACAAGCCCCTAGGCGCTTCGCCCCTGATGTTGTCTCAACCATTAAGAAAGAGATATAACGTTTATTAAAAGCCAAGTTCATCAAGACGACCAGATATGTAAAGTGGTCGTCTAATATTGTCCTGGTACGGAAAAGAACGGAAAACTTAGGATTTGCATAGATTTTCGAAACTTGAACCTGACCACTCCTAAGGACGAATATCCAATGCCTACTGTGGATTCGTTAGTAGATTCCACAGCCAGTCACGTCTTGTATTCTTTTATGGATGGGTACTCTAGTTATAATCAGATATATATATATATATAGCTGAATCGGACGTTCATAAAACGACCTTCAGATGCCCTGGGGCCCTTGGCTATTATGTGTGGGTTGTTATGCCATTCGGCCTAATAAATGCTGGGGCGACCTACCAACGAGCAATGAATTTTATATTCCATGACATGACTGGGGATTTCGTCGATGTCTATGTCAATGATATTGCGGCTAAAAGTTCTAGTGTAGACAATCATTTTGCTCACTTAAAGTCTTTGTTTGAGCGGATGAGGGAGTACAGCTTAAAGCTTAACCCTCTCAAGGTTGCCTTTGGTGTTGGGGCGGGGAATTCTCTGGGATTCCTCCTGCATTAACGAGGGATTAAGATCACCCAAAGCAAGGCTTTGGCTATCCTAAAGGCCGAGCCACCAAGGACGAAGAAAGAATTGTAGCGTTTTTTAGGTCAAGTTAACTTTTGAAGATAATTCATTTCTAACTGTGTAGGACGAATGATAGCGTTCTCACCCTTGTTAAAGCTATAAAACGAGGACAAATTCATCAGGACAAGCGAACATCAAGAAGTGTTTGAAGGCTTGAAGATGTACTTGGCGTCGCCATCGGTCATGGCACCACCAGTCACGGGTAAGCCTTTTAATTTGTATTTGGTGGCCGAGGAGCGGTTCATAGGTGCCATGTTGGCATCGGAGGATGAAGAAGGAAAAGATAAAGCAGTGTATTATCTAAGTAGGACGTTGCCCTCATCGGAAAGTAATTATCTGCTTGTAGAAAAGTTATGTCTAGCTCTATACTTTGTCTGTATGAAACTTAGGGTGTATTTACGGCCCGAAATTGTGTACTTGGTTTCTAAAGTCAATATAATAAAGTTTCTTTACTCTCGCCCCATTATTCATCAGCGTGTAAGGTTTTGAGCGTTAGCCTTATACGAGTTCGATCTTCGGCATCTACCTCAAAATGCCGTAAAGGGACAGGCCTTGGATGAGTTTTTGGCCAGTCATCCATGTTTAGATACTATACAGGAGGTGGAAATTGAAGTCCACGCTCTCGGTCTTAAGCCTTAAGTAATGTATTTCGATGGGTCAAGGACGGCCACAACGCTCGGGGTTGGCATCGTCCTGATTTCACCCTTGGGGTGTTTTCCTTCCTACTCTAGAATTTCAAGGCTATGTGTTCACTTTGGAAGCGTAAAGAGGGAAAGAGAGGTGATCTTGATGTATATATAGCCAAAAAAGAGGGGTCGCGGGCTTCTAGGGCTGATGTCAGCCTCACTCAGGGCCATCATTATTTTTTCTTCTCGGGCGGAACGCGTCCAACAATTGCTCTAGTAGATGTCTCATCAGTTGTCTCGTTTATCCCATCGCGTCCCTTCTTAGGTTAAGTGCGGTGCATCAATGATGGTAGATTATTAATGCGCTGCACTAGGGGGTATTGTTGACAGGGGCAATTTGGGATGCGTTCGAGATAGGCCGTGGTGGTCTTGTTTCGGTGTCTTAGGATGAATTCATCCTAAAGGCACGTTGTGGATGTGTCACCTCTTGTGGGATGTCCTAAACTTGTACGGGCTGTTGGGTGGCTTATGCTCTCGGCCCATGAACATGGGATGAAGTCCTCGGCCTAATTCGCACGATGGGAACATGGTCCCTTGGGGTGGAGAGCGTGTCGAGAGCAGTTACATGAGCAGTTGAGGCACAATTCTAGGGCGCGAGCGTATTGTTATTTCCATAGAAGGACGGGCTAGCTCTTAGGAAGGTTGTATGGCAGTTGAGCCATGATCGAAGGGGGGTTCACCCACGTCCTTGGAGGTGGGTAGTTATTATGTAACTGTTCATGTAACCGTTCAAAAGGGATATTTGTATCGATTGTCCAAACTCTGTAAAGGCATCAATCAATATCACTCAATCAATGAGAATTCTAGCTTTTATCATGTTTCAATAGCCATAGCATTATTAGCAGTATTATTAGGATTAGTGTTTAACACCAACCGAACCCATTTCGGTTACCTAGGATAGAGAGAGAATTCCTCCTCCGGAACCAGTTTTTCGGTGATCGCATGGGCGCCACTAACCACGATCCTTCGGTAACATCAACACACACAGATGAGAAATATAGTCTGGGATTGGTGATAAAGTGTTTCTGAGAGCATCACCTTAGAAAGGAGTGATCCGATTTGGGAAGAAGGGCAAATAGAGCCCTAGATACATCAGACATTTTGAGGTTTTGGACAGAGTAGGAAAGGGGTCATATAGACTGACATTGCCTCCTAGCTTGTCAAGAGTACATAATGTTTTTCATATTTCCATGTTAAGGAAGTATGTGCATAGTGCGTCTCATGTTATTGATTTTGAACCATTGAGGGGTTCGTGAGGACATGATCTGTGACGAACAACCAATCGAGATTCTCGATAGGAAAGAAAAGACTTTGAGGAACAAGACAGTTTCGCTGGTGAGAGTTCTTTGGCGCAACCATGCCTTAGAGGAATCCACGTGGGAGTGGGAAGAGGAAATGCAGGAGAAGTATCCCCATCTTTTCACATGAGGTACTTTCTTCGATTTTAAGGATGAAATCTTTATAAGGGGGGTGTGTAAGATGTTATACCCATGCCCTAAATTTGATTTAAAATATTATTTTTAGTTATTATTCATTATTATATTGATATAATGAGATTACATTGATATTCTAGTGAATAGTGCATTCTTTCAGAATTTTTACTCTTAAGGGGTAAAATGGTAATTTTAAGACCGGGGCTTCAGATTTTGACGATTATGGTGATCATGATGGAAAATGGTGAACTTTGAATACCTTCTTGATATGCTTTAGATGGTTTAGAGGCACGATTTTAAAGTTTGTACAACTTTGGATAAAGTTGGTTAAGGTTAAACTTAACTATTGTTAGTTAAGACTTAACCATGGTTAGTCAAAGCTTGGTCTGTGGTTAATTTGTGGCTGCATAATGAGGCTAAGGGCCGATCAGCCCAACCCATTTTGTTGACTTTCAACCTAAGATGACTAAGGTGCTAGCTTAAGAGAGGATCCATGAATGAAGACACCACCTAGTTACTTGTGAGCACCTAGCTTGACCTATTAGGATTACCTATCAGCTAAGGCAAGGGAAAAAGAACAGAAATCAGAGGAAGGGAAGAGGAAGGGATCGGCCAAGAGAAAAGGGAAAGAAGAAAGAAAAGAGAAAGGAAAAGTAAGGAGAGAAAAGTAGGAAAAATCATAGTGCCGCCTAGCTTTGCTCTTGTATGGGCTCGTGATCAAAGGAGAAGCTTGAGAGGGATTGATTCTTGTGTCTCTTTACAGAATTGGTGAGCTTCTATCCTCTATTTTAATTCATTTGATCACTGGGATGATATAAGGAATATGGAAAAGAAGAGAAGAATGAGTTTTATGCTTTTTATGTGATTTTTCACTAAGTGATATTGTGAACCAGAGGTTGTAGTAGCTTGGGGATGGTCTAAGAATGCTTTAATTGGTGTATGTGATGTGTTTGAGCTGATAAATGGGACTTATCTTGATGAATTTAGGTTCAAGTCATGAAAATTATGAAATATGGGGTTTCATGCTCATAAGTGATTTTTGCTTGTGTGAAATCATGAATTAATGGTTAATCCAGCTCCTGGAAGGTCCATACATGTTGTTTACATGTATTTCGACATGTTTAAATGATTGGATTTGAGATTTATGTGAGTTACCGAAGTTTTCAAATAAGGACAAAAGTTGCAGTTTTCTGTCGAACAGCTATGAACGTCCGGGCGGACGTCCGTGGTGAAGTCTGAGGGCCTTGTTGTTTGCCTAATGAGCGTTGCTGAGTTTCCGTTTGTTAGGATTTAATCCTATGGGTTTAGAGAAGGTTGTAAACATGTATTTTGGGATGAGTAAGACTTTTTTGAAGGTCCTTAAGAGAGGTTAAGGGTTTTTTCCTAGGTTTTATGCCTTGAATAATATTTTTAAGCATATATTGAACATGCTTTGTACTTGTGACCAGGATCTGATAACAAGATACCCTTGGATTCGTGAAGGGCTTGCTTGGCGATTATATATCTATTTTCATCAGGTAAGGTGTAGTAACCTTCGGGTTTTCCATAAGGATCACTCATAGACCTATGGGTCGAGGCTTGACCTGTGAAGTGAAAGTTATTAATAGGTTGATTAGGTTTTGATGATGCTGTAGTTTAGATTTTGATGATAATGTTGATTATTGTATAGATATTTACTTGATTAGTATAAAAGTTGCATATAGCAACTTAAACAGGTTAGGGTTGAAGCCAACAGGTTTGGAAGAATCAGCTTTGAAGATTTGCAAAAGGCAGTCTAGACCGGATCAGTTTGCTTAAGGTAGTCTAGGCGGAATTGAAGCAGAAGCAGTCGAGACCGAAGTTCCTTGAGGCAGGCTAGACTGAGGAGAACTGTAGCACTTGACCATACAGAGGCAGTCTAGACCGAGGCAAAGTGCAGAGGCAGTCTAGACCGAGGCAAAGTGTAGAGGCAGTCTAGACCGAAGCAAAATGCAGAGGTAGTCCAGACCAAGAAAAGATGCAGAGGCAGTCTAGGTTGCAAATCACCGAAGGCAGTTGAGGCTAAAGGTAGTCGAGGTAGGTAGCTCACGAAGGCAGCCGAGGAAGAAAAAACACAGATGCTTTCTAGACCGACAATGCTGAAGGGAGTCTAGACCAACAATGCTGAAGGCAGTCAAGACTGAAGTTTCTGAAGGCAATCGAGACCGAGAATCAAGAACGCAGTCGAGATCGAGGATTCACGAAGGCTGTTTAGGTTGCAACATCAAGAGGCAGTCTAGGTTGACCAAGCTTTGTCAGAATCGGGTTTGTCAGAATCAGTTGAGATTGAGGCAAATCATGTTCGGGTTTTTGAAGACCAACATGCCACGTGTTTTAGAAAGAGGATTTCTCAGGACGATGATTGAACATATTAAATTGAATGATATGAATTTAATATTAATGATTGGAGACGTTGAAGAAAAGTCAAAGATCACGGGATTCTGACCAATGCAAAAAGAAGGCAACTTTTTGAAAAAGGGAATGATAGATTTGGACACCCTAGCTGTATAAGGAACCTTTTCAAAAAGATTCACGAAAAGGGAAAGAAGACTAAGACCCGATCCATCTTTTTTGGGATTAGCAGAAGGATCAAAGGAAGAAAAATATCAATTTTCAACGGCTCTTCAATGGGTAAAATTCTTAAATATGTTATATATACCCACACACGAAGAAGAAGAAGAAGACAACCTTGAACAGCTAGTTTTCTACGAATTTGAAATCTCCTCGTGCATCTCTGACCATCAAAGTTTCATCAAGAAACTGAGCCAAACCCTAAACTTCAAAGACAAATCAAGAAAGGCTCAAGGAATCACCACTGTGTGATTCAACAACTTTCAAGAACTCTTATTTTTCTTGAAGAATAGTGAAGTGGTGTTGCCACGAAGGACTGGGATCAGTGAATCAGTTGAGTTTGAAGGAGCTGTGAGATTGGTAAAGCAACTGAAGGTTGTCAAGGACCAAGAGCAGTTGAAGAACTCAAGCTGGTGAAGGACTAAAGCTGGTGAAGCAACAAGTTGTTGTGAAGGATCAGACAGTGTGGTAGCAGCTGAAGATTCACTTCGAAGGAGTTGTAGTTGGTTTTGTAGTCATTAAGTTGGCTATACACTATTGTATCGGTGTATCAAATACAATAGTGAATTCCTTCCATACCACAGGGAGAAGAGAGGAGTGGTGGATTACACCACCGTGAACCTCTATAATTTCCAGTGTCATTTATATTTCAAGCATTGCATACACACACACATACTAACAATAAAATAGTAACTTTAAAAGTGATTTGAAAACTAATCTAAAAGGGGCTATATAAATATTCCGCTGGACAACTTTGGTTTGTTGAAAAAGATTTTAAAAACTTATAAGTTCTTTCACCCCCCCTGAACTTATTGAGCCCATCATTAGGGACCAATAAGTGGTATCAGAGCGGTGTCTCTATACTCAAGAGTGATCCTTAGTTTTCAAGTTTTTAACAATTTTAAAGCTTTCTCTCCTTCACACTGTTTATAATGGATTCGGAGAACTTTATCTCATGCATTCCCGTGTTTTCTATGGACAAGTTTGATGACGGGAAAATGTGGATGCAGGCACATCTTGTTTCCACCGACGAGGATATGATGGATGTCATTACAGATGGCCCATTACAAATAATGAAGATCAACACTGATGTTGCCATTGCTACTTCCCACCCTCAAGTTCGCAAGCCTAGATCGGAATGGACAAGTGAGGATAAGAAGAGGCATAACCTTGACAATGTGGCCAAGGACATCATCTTGAAAACATTGGATAGAAACATGTTTCTCAAGATCAAGACTTGCACCACAGCCAAGAAGATTTGGGATAAGCTAATCCTCATTTGTGAAGGCACTGAGGATATCAAGGAAAACAAGATGACAATGGCAAGGACAATGAAGGACAGGCCTTGTGCTACAACTGTAGGAGGCCTAAGCACTTCAAGGCAAACTGCCCTTACCCTCTGGTAAAGAAGTACACAGAGGAGGAGGAGAAGACTTGGAAAGATAAGAAAGACAAAGAGAAGAAGAAGAACAGGAAGGCCATGAAGGCCAGTGATGAAGAAGAATCCAAGAAAAAGAAAGAGGAGAGCTCAAGTGAAGAGAGCTCATCATCATCTTTATTAGAGGAAGCATTGTTATGCTTGATGACACAAGATGGAGAAGAGGAGGAGGTAACCTC
>JAOWBR010190475.1:0-10135 GCA_028571145.1 Dionaea muscipula | reverse complement strand
GATGTTGTCTTCAAAAAGGAAAGCATATGTGATTCATGCCAGAAAGGGAAGCAGATCAAAGCATCCTTCAAGAACAAAACTGTTCAGTCATCTTGTAGAATTCTAGAATTGTTTCACATGGATCTTTTTAGACCAGTGGATCCAGTGAGCATAAGTGGAAAGAAGTACACCTTGGTGGTAGTTGATGATTATTCAAGATACACCTGGACAATGTTCTTGAACAAGAAGAAAGAAACATTGAAGAAACTGCCAGAGTTGATAAAAAGAACTTAAAATGAGAAAAGCTTGAGCATTTTGAAGAATATATCTGACAGAGGGACATAATTTTTTAATAAAGTGATTTCAGACTTCTGCAAAGAAGGAGGAATTCTTCATCAAGTTTCTGCTGCTAGAACATAACAGAAAAATGGTGTAGCTGAAAGGAGAAATAGGACACTCAAAGAAGCAACAAGAACTATGATAGCAAAAGGTGGTTTGCCAAAGAGGTTTTGGGCAGAGGCAAGCAACACATCCTGCTACACTCAAAATAGAACCATCATCAACAACGAACATAGAGTAACTCCTTATGAGCTTTGAAATGGAAGGAAGCCAAACATCAGTCACTTTCATATCTTTGGAGAAAAGTGTTTCATCCACAACAATGGAAAAGATCAGTTGAAGGCTTTTGATGCTAGGGCAGATGAAGGGATCTTCATGAGATATTCTGAAGTGAACAAAGCATTCAGAATACTCAATAAGAGAACAATGGTGATAAAAGAATCTGTCCATGTGCTTTTTGATGAGCCACACTTCACCAAGGGAGCAGAAAAGGCTATTGAGAAATTAGTAGATCTAGCTGAAAGATTGAAGATTTCAGATTCACCAAGACAAGAACCATTGTATGTTGAAGCACAAATTCCCAAGGTTGGATCTGTAAAGGATGAAGATGATTCAGATCATGAAGATGTTGTTCCAAAAGAGATTCCAACAGAACAACAAGAAGAAAATCAAGTTGTTGCACCACTGAACCAGCCAGACCTGAGATGGCTCAATGATCATCCACCAAATTTGATGATTGGAAGTATTGTAGTTAGTATGAGAACAAGGGGACAGTTGGACACCATGCTAGCATACTTCCTATCTCAAATGGAGCCTAAAATTGCAGAAGATGCATTGGCAGATGATGATTGGATAATTGCCATGCAAGAAGAACTCAATGAATTTGAGAGAAATCAGGTTTGAGAGTTGGTTTCAAGACCAAAGCATCAGAATATTGTTGGAACAAAGTGGATGTTCAGGAACAAGATTAATGAAAATGGAATCATAGTGAGGAATAAGGCTAGACTGGTTGCACAAGGGTATTCACAACAAGAGGGCATTGATTTTGATGAAACCTTTGCACTAGTAGTAAGGTTGGGAGCAATTAGGTTGTTCTTAGCCTATGCAGCCCACAAGAAATTCAAAGTATATCAAATGGATGTGAAAAGTGCATTTCTCAATGGACTTCTTGAGGAAGAAGTCTATGTGGAGAAACCACCTGAGTTTGAAGTCAAAGGACAGGAAGAGAAGGTGTACAAACTAAGGAAAGACTTGTATGGGTTAAAACAAGCACCAAGGGCTTGGTATGAAACTCTATCTCAGTTTCTAATTGATAATGGCTTCAAGAAGGGCACAATTGACGAGACATTGTTTATGATCCAAGATGATTCAAGCACACTGCTAGTTCAGATCTATGTGGATGATATAATTTTTGGGTCAGAAAATGAGAAGCTTTGCAAGAAGTTTGCAGATTTGATGAAGAGCAATTTTCAAATGAGCGTGATGCGAGAACTCAACTACTTTTTAGGTTTACAAGTCAGGCAACTAGAAAATGGCATATTTATCAACCAAGGCAAATATGCAAGGGACTTGATTAAGAAGTTTGGAATGGAGTCAAGTTCATCATCACCAACTCCAATGACTGTTGGAGTAAGCTTGGATAAGGATGTTGAAAGAAAAAATGTTGATCAGACAAAGTATAGAGGATTGATTGGATCCCTCTTATACTTGACAACTAGCAGGCCAGATATCTCATTTGCAGTTGAGGTATGTGCAAAGTTTCGAGCATGTCCAAAGGAAAGTCACTTGAAGGCAGCTAAAAGAATTTTAAAGTATCTCAAGGATACTCAAGACATTGGTCTATGGTATCTAAGAGATGGAGGATTTCAGCTAGTTGGTTTTTCAGATTCAGACTTTGCTGGATGCAAAGTTGATAGGAAGAGTACATCAGGTACTTGTCAATTTTTGGGAAGCAGATTGATCTCATGGTTTAGCAAAAAACAGACTTCTATAGCAACATCAACTGCAGAAGCTGAATATGTTGCTGAATATGTTGCTGCTGGAAGCTGTTGTGCGCAAGTTTTGTGGATAAAACATCAACTAATGGATTATGGAATTGATGAAAAAGAGATTCCTATTATGTGTGATAACACAAGTGCAATAGCAATTAGCCAGAACCAAGTTTTGCACTCCAGGACCAAGTACATTGATGTGAGACATCACTTCATCAGGGATCATTTGGAGAAAGAAAATGTGAAGGTGGAGTATATCTCAACTGAGAAGCAGTTGGTAGATATTTTCACAAAGGCTTTGTGTGAAGGCAGATTTGCAGAGATAAGAGGAGAATTGGGATTGATTGATTTGATTTGATAGTTTGATTCAGTTTTGATGATTCAAATTGAGTTGGATTTGGTTTGAATCAAGCTTGGATGATTCAGTGAAGATTCAACTACTTTGATGCAGTTTCAGTTGACATTTGGTTCAGTTTAGACCGTTTCAGTTGAGTTTGTAGTCATGGTCAAGAATGCTTGAGGAAATTCAATCGAGACTGGTTTAAGACATTTCAGTCTAGACTGTCTCAGGTGAGGAAATTCAGGCGAGACTTTCTTCAGTGGAGTTTCACTTGTCTCAGTTGAGACTGGTTCAAGGGAATTCAGTCTAGACTGATTCAAGACAATTCAGTCTAGACTGATTAAACCAAGGTCGTTCAGTTGAGACTGATCCAATTGAGGTTCACCAAAGCTGAAAAGATGACGTGGACTTCATAAAGGAAATTGCTGACATGGCATTTCTTTATTTATATCCAGCCAAAATTTTTAAGGCAACACGTGAGGGGGAAATTTAAATTTTTGAACTATTTTTTTAGCCAGACAATCATTTTTGGATCCCACATTTTGCGGCGTATCTGACATCAATTTGGAAATTCCTTAGACATTCGAAAAGTCAACTAGCTATCCCATTCTTCGAGAAGAATTTTTAAAAAAAGTTGCCTAAATATAAAAATATTTTCTTTTCTCTCACATTCTTTCCCTCCACTTCATTTCTGTAACCCAAAGCTCGAAATCCTCAACCAAAAAACCCTCTCAGAAGCCCTAATCCTTCACGAAGCTCTTTTCAAGAATCAACAATGGCACCGAAATTTGGCAATGATTTCTCTGAGGACCAACTCACTAGAATAACCTTCGATATCGAGAACTTTCTAAAGAGCAAAGCTTGCTCTGAGGCTGTAAAGAAGATGGTGGAAGCACTGAAGCAGAGTGGACTGACCCAGTTTCTCTCAGTAGATATCTCTACCTGGTTTCTTATTGATGTTTTGGACTTCTTTAAGAATGCCAAATACAAGGGAGACACCATCACTTCTAGGGTTTGTGAAGCTGAAGTTGTCTTGACACCAGAAACCCATCATCAGTTTCTAGGGTTGCCCAAGACAGGGGCAAAGGATGTTAACAAGCTCGAGTTTGATGGAGAAGCTTTCTGGAAGGTGATTGCTAAGGATGAGGGAAGTACCAGTAACTTCTCGTGCAAAATCATCCAACTGAAGGAAGAATTCCATTTGCTTGCCACTGTCTCAAGCAAAATCATTGAAGGAAGGACTGGCTCTCATGACCAGTTAACCAGGAATCGGGCACAGATCATGGCTGCAATTTGGACCAACAAAAAGTTCAACTGGGCTCTCTTTGTCTTCAATAGAATCAAAGATCAAATTGTGAAGGAACAATGCACAGCTGGAAGCTCTTCTAAAGGTATATTTCATATCAAAAAATCATTTGGGTTGTTGATTAGCTATTTGTTATCTGTAATGGGTGTAGCATTGAGGGACAATCTGGTTGTCCACCCCTCAAAGAGACTATTTGGGAAATCTGAGGAATCAAAGAAAAGAAAGGTTGTGTCATCACCAAGAAAGGAGAAGAAAGAAACGAAAGTTAGGAGGAAGCTACTCCTTGAATCAGAAGATGTAGCCTCCACAAATGCACCCACAATTGAAGAATCTTAAGGAGAAACTGAGCCAAGAAGAGGATCACAACTTCAAGGGCAGGCTACTGGAGAAGCTCAGGACCAGCCTCATGATGCTCAGGATCTTATTGTTGATGTTGCTGCAAGGACTGTTTTGGATGAGGTTATCAAGGTTGCTGAAGCTGCTGCTGCTGCTGTTGTTGAGGAAGTAGGAGCCTCACAGAATGAACCAATCATTATGGATAACTCTATCAATATTGATGATGAGTTGACAAGGTTCAATGCTTGGTTGTCTTGGAAGTTAAGTAGATCAAGGTAACAAGATGAAAACATCCAATTTATGCATGCGGAAGAAGACTGGGTCATGAAGATTGCTGATTCAACTGAGCTATTTGAATTGGTAGATGTGAGGAAGTTGATTGAGTTGTTCAGGATAGGAGTTGCAGCCCACAGGAGGCATGCAATCAAACAAGGAAAGAAACTAATTGGAGCTGATCCACCTTAAGATGATCAACATGATGATGATGGAGATGATGATAATGATACACATGGTGGCGATGGCCATGGGGCACACCCTATTCCACAACCAGAGGATCAAACACAAGCATAAGAAAAGGAAGTGGTTGAAGATCAAGAGATGGGATCTAGGGATGAGAATCAGGATGGAGAAGCTGAGCAAGATATTGAGAACCCTAAGTATGGTGAGCCTGTGGAGCCACCTAGGGGTGATAAAGTGCATGTAGATGAGGATGATGATGACATAAATGATACAATTGGGTATGAAGGACTCATCAGCAGCTGTGATCTCATCACTGATGAGGATGATGAAGAAGTGTTGGGCAAGGATGAAGCTGCTCAATGCATGGACTTGGTTGTATACCAAGGTCCTATCTCTTCTGAACCCTCAACTCATGGCCCTTTCATCATTGAACCTACTATCAATGAACCTACACCAGCTGCACCATTCTCTGATCAAGTTGTTCATGATCATATTAACCAAGCAATAAAGTGCATGCTATCCAAAATGGATGAGCAGAGCAAGGCCACTCAAGAGCTGCTGAGATATTTTGAATTCCACCATCGTCAAGACCAAAAGTTAAAAGCTGAAATTTGCTTGAATCGTCAAAGGCTTACCCAACAAATGAGAAATGTTGTCAAGGATGTAGATATTATTGCTCATGCCATCAAGGAAAGCATCCGAAGAACCATTTCAGCCAACACTGACTATCTTGAGGAAAATATTAATGAATCCACAGAGGAAACCAGAAATCACTTCAATCCGATGGAGAAGAAGATTGATCTCACTGAGCTAAATTTGAACATCGATCTGACCAGGAAGATTGAGAAGACTGAGGAGAATCCGACCATGAAGATTGATGAGAATTCTAAAATATTGACCAATGTGGAGGAGACCTTGGCTAGCCTTCTCAAATCCCAGCAAGAGCAAACCGAAGCCAATAAGGCCCTCAGTGACCTACTTATATCCAACTTTTTAGGAGATGCCAAAAAGGGGGAATATTCAGGGGGGGTCAAAAGAGCAAAGAAGTCATCCCCAACACACCAGTGGAAGCTTTAAAAAAGGTTCTTCAGAACATGGAGAGCATGAAGGGTCAAGAATTGTTAAGAGTTCTGCAGAGATCCTTTCAGCCAAGGACATGGAAGAATTCAAAAAGATGTTTGCAAGTGGACATTGGGCAAGACATGTGACAAGACATGATGCCTTTTGTTATTTCTGTGAAGCAAAGAAGAAAGGTGAAAAGCTGATGAAGGCAGTTAAGAAGAAAAAGGGTTATAAAGGAGGTGATCTGACAATGATGGAATGCACACAGGAATTTGAGAATCTTTGGAGGATGGGAAGCTATCAAGGAATGAGCTATGAGAAAGCATGAGATGAATGGGAAAACATAAATGACTACATTTTCTTCCTAAGAAGATAATGTCTTTCTGATTTAGATTTGTGTCTTAACTTCTAACTTTTGATGTGAACTATTGTGTAAAATATTTTTAAGCATTCGAGTAAAGATATTTTTACTCTTTGCTCTTTTATCCTTGTTGTTTGTTTTGGCATCATCAAAAAAGGGGAAATTGATAGGATCAATTGTATTAGGTTTTGATGATGCTGTAGATTGATTTCTTAGATAATTGTTTGATTAGTATAAAGGTTGTGTTATATGGGGAAATTCCCCTTATACACGTGGACAAAAGGATACAAGGGACGCCACCGGGTGCGCCGCACATTGACGCTCAGACCGAGACCGGAATCATCCGGAGGGATCACCATGGGTGATCAGCCCGGCTGATCAGCCCGGGGCCAACCCTTGAGAGATTCAGGCCAGCTCAGCTGGCCTGTGCTTGATCAACCTAGGGGATCAACCCGGGTGATCAGCCCGGCTGATCAGCCCCCCCCCCCCCGTTGCTCCGCACAGCCTTCCACTGCTCCGCACAGCCCTTCGTCACTCTGCATAGCCCTCTGCTACTCCGCATAGCTCTTTTCTACTCTGTATATCCCTTCGTTGCTCCGTACAGTCCTCCGCCGCTCCGTACGACCCTCCGCTGCTCTGAACAGTCCTCCCAGGTCAACCCGGTCATTCCAGGGAAAGGCACCCCGAACTTTATGAGAAGATTCCCTGCCTCGCCAGGAGAGCACAACCACCAACCGTTTGTCAATCAGAGCTCTAGCCAGGTCGCACGGGTTCCCCGAAGGTACTAGTGGCATAACTGTAAATATGCAACTTCCTCCCCTATAAATAGGGGCTCCCCAACTTTTGACGTTAAGCTTGATTCCGCGTTTTGCTTTCCTTAGCTGACTTAGGCATCAGAGCGGTCGTCCCGGGCTTACACATCGGGTTTCCCTTTGACGTGGTTTGCTCATCTTTTCAGGTTCAAGAGTTGATTTCCTCATTCTGTGAAGCTGATTCAGCATTGGCTTAGCTCGTTGAACCGGTTTGCCTTAGCCCCACCGTCTGGAGTTGGTTTTCGAACCCGTTAGTGTTTAGCTTGGCTCATTTTTAGGTAATAACATCTAGCGTCATCTGTGGGAAGAGACAATCAGCCATGTCTTCTTCTCCAACTCGCTATGGACATGAACAACAGACCTCCACACAGGACAGTCGACCGACTAGAGCAGAGTTCAACCACTTGAAGAGTCTCCTTCTTGAGATTCGAGATGGTTTGGTTCCACGACACCCTGGCACACTTGGGGCATCTAGGCCCCTGCCCATGCAGGTCCCTTCCAGGACGAATAGATACCTTCTCGAGAGTGCGTTACCCGCGCAGGAGGGTGCTCAACCCGGCACCCTTGCTGGGCTGAGTAGTGGGGATCAGCCCGACACCCTAGCAGGGCTGAGAATGGAAGAGCAGCCCGGGCGTGTTTTTCCCGGGCAGGCTACTACTGCTGCATTTGCTCGTACACTGTCAGTTGATCATTCTGGACCTTTCACGCATGAGGTTCATGATGCACCCTTTTCGACAGGGTTCTGTCTACCGCAGATGGAGTTGTACGACGGATCTACCGACCCCGAAGACCATCTTAACAACTTTGAGGTTAAGATGCAGCTGTTTGGAGTGGAAGACGCCATCATGTGCCATGCTTTACCATCCACTTTCAAGGGAGCCGCCCGACAGTGGTTTGCCTCCTTGTCCCCTCGATCCATCTCGAGGTTCTCACAGCTGAGGGATACCTTCACCGGGCAGTTTGCCAGCTCCTGTATTTTCTCTAGGGCTACCCCTAGCCTGTTCAGCATCTGACAAAGACCAGACGAGTCCTTGAGAGCATTCATGGCTCGCTTCAACGTGGTCTACATTCAGATTCTCGGACTCAACGACAATGTAGCCATGGTCGCCATCCAGACAAGGCTTCATTCCAGCGCCTTCCTTAATGACCTCACCCTCCGTAGGCCTGCTGATTTTGGCTAGCAACTGCAGAGGGAATGCACGTACATGACACTAGAAGATCAGAGCAGCGCCCGAGCAACCTCCAACTCTAGAGTTGAGCGCCGTAGAAAGTCCAGAAGAGAGGCCTATCCCGAGATAGACCACCATAGAGACAGGAGATCTCGCCGCTCTAACACGAGGCCCCACAGGATTGAGCATCCGAGGAGGGAACATACTTCTCCCACAGCTTCAGGAGAGCAGGCCTGCATGGGATCTGCCAACAAGTGGTGTGCCTTTCACAAGCACTCAGGCCATGACACAACCAACTGCCAAGTACTCAAGAGCCGCATAGACTGCCATACTAAGACGATCCAACCCTCCTCTTAAAAGAGAAAAGACTCCAGCAGGAGCTTAAGCCCGGAGCGTCGATATGCTTAGTGATAAGCTATTTTATTTGCTATCTCCTTATATTTTTTCCTTCCTGCTATTGTTTACGTCTGTATATAGAAATCCTCGATTGACTTGATCGTCGGAGCGGTACCCCTCATGGGGCCCTTTGACAGGTTTTCCACATCGTATATTTCGCAGGACACGCTAAATATGCCACATCAAAACATAAACGCCACAACAAAGATATACGCCTTTAAGCCAGGTCCGCCCTGCATGGTCCGGTCACATACCTATCAACTGTGTTCGTCCAGCATGTTCGAAGCTTTTCGACTTTGAAGTCGCGCTTTCTAGCTACTGAGATGGAATAAATCCGGTTTTCATAGCCGCATCTTGGTTTCTAGGCCAAGGTTGTACAGCTTCCGAGCCATTCCGACTTTGAATTCACGCTTTCTAGCTACTGAGCTGGAATGAATCTGGTTTTCTGAGCCGCATCTTGGTTTCCGGGCCAAGGCTATACGGCTTCCGAGCCACTCTTTCCGACTTTGAATTCATGCTTTCCAGCTACTGAACTGGAATGAATCCGGTATTCAGAGTCGCGTCTTGGTTTCCGGGCCAAGGCTGTACGGATTCCAAGCCACTCATTCCAAATTTGAAGTCACGCTTTCTAGCTACTGAGCTGGAATGAAGCCGGTTTTCAGAGCTGCGTCTTGGCTTCCGAGCCAAGGATGTATTTTGACTTCCGAGCCACCCTACTGCCTTGGAAGGTGCGCTCGCCATCTACTCAGCTTCTGAGCTGCTTCTTGGCTTTCGAGCCAAGGATGTATTTCAGCTTCTGAGCGACCCTTCCGGCTTTGAAGTCGCGCTTTCCAGTTACTGAGCTGGAATGATTCCGGTTTTCAGAACCGTATCTCGGCTTCTGAGTCAAGACTGTTTTCCGGCCTACGGGTTGTGTTTTAGCTACTGAGCCGAAGCTGTTTTCCGGTTTTCGAACCACCACCGACTTGGAAGTCCCGCTTACCATCTATTAAGCCTCCGGCTTTGTAGCCGCGCTCTCTCGGCTCTGAGCCGATCATTTCCCATATAAGTCAGGTCAGCCCTGCCTTGGACACATCTCCTTCTTTGCAGCTTCCTTGGAACATTAAAAAAACTATAGGACTAAAATCCACATAGGCACTTCACCCGAGCAAGACATTTCCCAGTCCAACGTGAAGCTGCTCCCACTTACAACTACGCAGCAACTATCGTCAACGCTCTGCTCCAACAGTAAGAAGCAAGGTGCTCAAGCCACACTCAGCTCTCTACGGCTCCTCAGTCGTGCCTACGGCTCCTCAGCCGTGCCTACGGCTCCTTAGCCGTCCGGCGCCTACGGCTTCTTAGCCATCCGGCTCCTTAGCCGTCCGTTGCCTACGACTCCTTTGTCGTCCGTTGCCTACGGCTCCTTAACCGTCCTCCTTATCCATCCGACTCCTTGGTCGTCCGTCGCCTACGACCCCTTAGCCATCACCGTCGACTCCTCAGTCGTCATCATCGGCCACTCAGACATGAGCCGCAGACTTTTGTCCACATGGCTTGGTTGATCCAGACTCGACTTCAAAGTTCATACTCCGTACTTCGTTTACAC
>JAOWBR010190464.1:0-10136 GCA_028571145.1 Dionaea muscipula | reverse complement strand
AGGATTAAGCCTTCCCTTTGAGTCTAGACAAGCCACACCAAGAAGATCACAAGCTAGAACTAAGGTAACCCTCCTTCCCTTTTACTTCTTTCTCTTCTCTCTTTTCCTTTCTTTCTCTTTCTTCTTCTTGTCCGATTCCCTCTCTTCTGCCTCCCTTTTGTTTTTATGTTCTTTCCTATTCCTTTACTTAGCAGCTAGGAAATCTGATTAAACCATTTAGAAGTCTTCCAAGCTAAGTCTTAAGCAAGTAGGAAGTGTCCTTTCTTTAGCTAAGGATAAATGACTCATGTTTTTTCCAAGTTCTTATCCCAAGGTCAACAATAGCAGCAAGAGAGCAGCCCCTTTTCCCTCAAATCTTCCGTGCAACTCTCCTCTAGCCAACATAGTAACCATGGTTAAATATATTCTTAACAACTTAAGTCCAAAGTTGTACCAAACTTGTACCATGTCTCCAAAATAAATTCAATCTTAGCAATATGGTAGTCGATGTTCTCCATTTTTCATGACGAGTCCAACGGTTCCAAAATTATATTTTTCTAAAGTCTTTTCCTCAAAAATGTCTATTTTGCCCTTTTTCTCCAAAACCGTCAACTTAACCTTAAAAGTTGATTCTTAGCTTCTACAAGCTATTCAAAATCACTATAGATTATTATTATACTAATAATCATATAATAATAATAAATAGCAATAAAATAATATTTAATGCCAAAATAAGGGTATGGGTATAACAGAAACCCCCCGAAATCAGCCACATGAATCAAGGAGGGGCACAACCATCATTTCCGTGTCCAAAATGATGGAATTAAAATCTCAAAGGAACAAAAAATGAACCCCGCAGGATTTGAACTCAAGTCCTTCGAGAACTACCCCCCTCAACCGCTTCCACTAACAAGTTAGGCTAAGTGGAACTCTTGAGAATAAACCAAACCAATTAAAATATAAATGGTCGGGTTATCACATACTTACCCATTAAACAAAATATCATCCTCGAGATTTAAACCAAGAACCAAAACCAAAACTGTGACGTCATATCCTTCCCCACTTAAAGGGGATTTCGCCCTCGAAATCAAATGAAACAGAAACACAAGGAATAGTCACACACGTGGAAAGAGATGAGGGTACTTCTCGAGCATCTCGCTCTCGCGCTCCCATGTCGCCTTCTCCACGGTGTGGTTGCGCCAAAGGACCTTGACCAACTGCACCGTCTTGGTCCTCAGCACCTTCTCTTTTCGATCCAAAATCTCAACCGGTTGCTCCTCATATGTGATGTCCTCATGGACGTGCAGAGGCTTAAAATCAATCACATGGCTCGGACTGTGCACGTACTTCCATAACATCGAAATGTGGAAGACGTTATGTACCTTAGCCAACTGTGGCGAAAGAGCAACTCGGTAGGAAACATCACCAACTCTGCCATGCACATCGAAGGGACTAATGAAGTGGGAACTGAGCTTCCCCTTCTTACTAAAGCGGATCACCCCCTTCCATGGAGAGATCCTCAAAAACACCTAGTCCCCAACCTGGAACTCAAGATCACGTCTGCGGCTATCAGTAGAGCTCTTCTGCTTACTCTGTGTAGTCAAAATTCTGTCCCTAATCACTGCAATCTTCTCACTGGCATCCTGCACCAACTCAGGCCCCAAAAGTTGTCGCTCACCTACCTCATACCAACACGTAGGCGATCTCTACCGCCTGCAATACAAGGCCTCATATGGAGCCATCCCCAATCTAGTCTGAAAATTGTTATTATATGAAAACTCAATCAGAGGCAACTGGTCATCCCAGTTCCCCTTCCAATCTAGTGAACAAGCCCTCAACATATCCTCTAACGTCTGAATGGTCCGCTCAGACTTACCATCTGTCTGAGGATGACAAGCTGTGCTGAAAATCAATGTCGTCCCATACTCATTGTGAAAAGCTCTCCAGAACTTCGACACAAACCTCGGATCACGATCCGAAACAATGGACACAGGTGCACCATGAAAAAACACAATCTCCCTCATGTATGATGAGCCAACCGCTCTAAACTGAAAGTCACCTTGATCGGCAAGAAGTGAGAGGACTCCGTGAGCCGATCAACAATCACACAAACAGCATCGTGCCCATTCCGGGTAACTAGAAGCCCGGTAACAAAATCCATCATGATGTTTTCCCACTTCCACTCGGGAATGAGAAGTGGCTGCAACTTACCCATAGGCCTTTGATGCTCAACCTTGACCTGCTGACAGGTCAAACACTTTACAATGAACTCCACTATCTGTCTCTTCATACCTCGCCACCAGAAATGCTCTCGAAGGTCGTGGTACATCTTGATGGCGCCGTAATGAATGCTCACCCATGAGCAGTGGGCATCTGTCAACAACTCAGTCTTCACCTCTTCGTCACTGGGAATGCAAACGTGTCATTGAAACCTCAAGATCAAGTCTGATCCCAATGCAAAATCTAAGTCTGAATCATCTCTCAAACCGTCAATGATGGCACGCAGCTCCACATCATCTCGCTGCAGTGCCGGGAGTCGATCTCATAGAGTCGGACGAAGCAAAACCTGACAAATCAAATCGTCCACTCTGCCCTGAACTGGCTGAATCTGCAACCTCTCGAACTCATCAACCAACTGAGGCTACCCTGTCAAACGTGCAACAATGTCAGCTGTCTGGAAGCATAGGCAATCACTCTGCCATGCTGCATCAATACACACCCAAGACCCTGCAGTGAAGCATCACTGTAGATCACAAAACCTCCACCCTCGGTCGGCAAAAAGAAGACTAGTGCTGAAGTCAACCTCCTCTTCAGCTCAAGAAAACTCTGCTCACACTTGTCCATCCACGCAAACTTTACATCCTTCCTAGTGAGGTTGGTTAATAGAAGAGAAACCCTCCACGAACCTCCGGTAGTACCCTGCCATGCCAAGGAAGCTACGGACCTCACGAATAGTAGTGAGCCTCGCCCACTTCTCAACAGCCTCAATCTTCTTCATGCCAACAGAAACACTATCTTTACTAATCACGTGACCCAAGAAAGCAACACTGCTCAACCAAAACTCACACTTCTTGAACCTCGCATACAATTGCTTCTCTCTCAGAAGCTGCAATGCTATCCTCAAGTGCTCCATGTGCTGAGCTTCACTCCTCGAGTAAATGAGGATATCATCGATAAAGACCACCAAAAATCGGTCCAAATAGGGATTGAACACCCTATGCATCATGTCCATGAAAGTTGTCGGGGCATTCGTCAACCCAAAATGCATCACGAGAAACTCATAGTGACCATAGCGGGTCCTGAATGCAGTCTTCGCTATGTCACCCTCCTTCACCTTCAGCTGATGGTACCCTGATCTCAAATCAATCTTCGAGAACACCTGGGCCCCTTGGGGCTGGTCAAACAAATCATCAATGTATGGCAGAGGATATCTATTCTTCACTGTCACCTTGTTAATCTCTCTGTAATCGATGCAAAGGCGCATCGACCCATCCTTCTTTCGCATAAACAATACTGGGGCTCCCCATGGTGACACGCTCGGTCTGATGAAGCCCTTCTCTAACAACTCCTGTAGCTATGCATGCGACTCCTTTAACTCCGTTGGGGCCATCCGATATGGAGCCTTTGAAATAGGCCTGGTGTCAGGCACTAAGTCAATGGCAAACTCAACCTCTCTATCCGGAGTCATACTAGGAAGATCCTCTGGAAAGACATCTGGAAACTCATACACGATAAGAAGATCTTTAAGTCTGTGCTCCTCCTTCTGAGTCTCCTCAACGTAGGCTAAAAAGCCTGAGCAACCCTTCCTCAACATCTTCTGGGCTTGCAGACACGACACCAGACAAGAAGGAAGTGCCTTTCGCTCACCCTCAAAACTTAAATCTGTTCCATCTAGCAAGGCAAAAACCACTCTTCCCACGACAGTCTAATGTGGCATTGTGTCTAGCTAATCAGTCCATGCCTAAGATCACATCAAATCCACTCACATATAGGGCAACTAAATCGGCAGGCATGACACGACCACAAACAATGACCTCACAATCACGGCAAACAAAATGCAACTCAGCAAAAGGTCTAACTAGGGTAGCCACTAACAAACCAACATCCAATGCATTCAATGGGACAGGAAGAGAACGCAGAAATGCTGACGATGTCAATGAATGTGTGGCACCCGAATCAAAAAGAACTCCGGCTGACACTGAAGAAATGAGCAACATACCTTGAACCACGGATGGAGCTGTCTCTGCCTCCTCCAGTGTCAAGGTGTACACTCTACCCAAAATCAACGGCCTCTCAGCTGTCGCTGCAACACTTTTGTCCTTCTTACCAGCAGAAGAACCTGACCGGGTCGACCTCTGAACTGACCCAGCCATTGATGTCGTCCTCTGCTGTTGACCCTGGCCCTGTTGGTGATACTGATGAAACTTTCTCTAGGGTCCCTAAAACCCTGAATGGCTGCTCTGTCTGCCACTAGATCGGCACACAGTTGCGACGTGCCGGGCTTGCCATATGAATGACAAATGATGGGTCTCCCATCACAGGTGTACCCACGTGAATGACTCTTGCCAGACTTCTTGCAGCCTGAGAATGACCTGAATCCGCCACCTGAACTGCCAGACTTGCTGTTGTTACTGCCATGGAACTTTTTCTTCCGATTCTAGCTGTGACTGGACTGCTGATGACTCTAAGTCTGAGCTGGCTCCTCACGAGCCCTCTTCTGTCCAATCCTTCTTGCCACTATCATGCCATCCTCTAACCTCGCTGAACGCTGAATTATCTTGGTTAGAGTGGAACAATCATGGCTACGAATATGAACCAACAGATCCAGGTCCATGCCCCTCTCGAACAAGAACAACCGGTTCTCCTCAGTCTCCATCAGCTCTGGAGCAAATCTACCCAACTCGAAGAACTTCTCTTCGTACTCAGGAATTCTCATCGTACCCTGCTTCAGCGCTAGCAGCTCAGTCTTCTTCTGAGCTCTGAAGTGTGTTGTGAAGAACTTCAGCTCGAACTCTGTCACAAAGTCCTCCTAAGTCGGGTCCTCACCTCTAGCATCAATCTGCCTCTGAACACCATGCCACCAACTCCTAGCAGTGTCCTTCAGCATGAAGGTAGAGTATGAAACTCTGTGCTCTGGCAAGCAGCCAATCCTCTGCAGAATCTCCTCAACTTTCATCAGCCAATTGCTGGCCTCAATTGCATCTGGAGTACCCACAAACTTGGGCGGATGTGCACCCACAAATCTGTCAAAGGAACGGCCTTGAATCTCCTCTAGCAGTAGAACAACTGCCGCCGCTTTGGGTGCAACTGGTGGAACTAGTACCACTGGTGGTGGAGCCACTGGTGCTGGTGCTACTGGCGATCCATGCATCTGAGTAAATCGCTGATACTCCTGAAACCTCCGTCACTACTCAGCAGAGAGGCTCTGAAACTCCCGAAACCGAGCATACTCGTCCGGCGCGAGCAGAACGGTAGCCATCCCATCGTCCGGGTCAACTGTCGAATCATGAGCATCCCCCCGAGGTACCTCCTGGATGACTACGCCAGGTAGCCTCGGTGGTCACCCATGCCTCGCCAACGAGTTAGACGAGGTTGCCTGGTGGTCAAGTCCATTTCTCAGAGGCATGATGTCTGCTCAATCACCAAACAAAATTTCTAATCACATAACAACACCAAGAAAGTCGAGTGCTAACAAAAAGAAAACTCAGACACGTACCAGATGTGCTCTGACTCATACTAACACTAACATGGACTACGGAATCGAAAGCACAACTGAAAACGAAAGCGCGTACCTCTAGCGGATGCTGGGAGACGGGCCTCTTTCTAACAAACCCAAAATCATATCATAAGCCATTAAAATCACACAAGGTCTAGTCTAATACCCAAAAGTAATTAAACCAAACCTGGGCTCTGATACCACAAATGTCACACCCCACCCAGGGTGGACCGGCGTACAACCTGTGGACCCCTACCACGACCCCCACAAACCTACAACCCAACGGCCCGAATCAAACTACTAAATTAATTGATATCGGGGAAAATTCCCCTCAAGACACGTGGCCAAATAGTCTGAGATTGGATCGTCCGGCCTGAACCGGTCAAACCTGAGCTCTTGGTCAAATCCGGTCAAATATGATCAATGCGGGTCAACCCTGGTCAAACTTGGTCAACCTCGGTCAACCTCGGGAAAACCCGATCGAACCCGTCCTAAAAAGTTTCCCACCTCACCACGAGCACGTGGGCACAAACCGTTCATTAATCGGAGTTAACACGAGCTTAAACGAGCCTTTCGATGTTTTTCACGTGGATCGAATTTCTCCTCTTTGACCGACCCAATTTCTCCTCTTTGACCGGCCCAATTCCCCCTCTTTGACTGGTCTAATTACTCATTTGGATTGGCCCAACCATCACCTGGACCGGCCCACATTCACCAATTCTCCGTCCACTATAAAAACCCCAAACCCTTTATTTTTTAAGGGACAAGCTTTTCTCCTCCATTGGCTCGGCAGGCCTGCTCTCCACTCCAGCCCGGTGGCCTGCACACAATCCCGCTCGGTGGTCGGCTAAGTCAACCGGCTCGGTGCCCACAGACTTTGGCCTGCGCGAGTGAAATTCATCACTGCCCGCTCGGGACGATCATCAACAGGACTACACAGTGCCCACCATCATCAAGTGCCTGCTCGGGTCTTTCGCGTGCCTTCTCGGGTCTTTCGCGTGCCTGCTCGGGACTCTCTTCCGCATTTACCGGCTCTTCTCGCAAGCAGGAGCGACCGGTCATTTTAAACACTTGCAGACTTAGTCATCAGAGCGGTCTCCCCGGGGTCACACCCTGGGGTACCCTTTGACGTGTTTGCTCATCCATCTCAGGTCCTCTTTGGAGCGGGTCGGGATCGCCTCCGAATCACCTTTCACTCCTCCCCCGGGCTGACCGGGTCCACTCCGCCGGCTGGAGCCGCCTCATCCCGATCGGACCGGGACTTCGATGATTGTCTCTAGAGGGTCCTAGGCGCTGACCACGCCCGGGATTTTTTCAGGAGCATGATTTGGCGCCGTCCGTGGGAAACGATCGAACAAGTCACGCCATGGTGATTCAAACCCGTTCTAGGACCAACCCTCCTCGCTCTCGTGGAAACTCTCCCACTCCCATCGATCATGCTAACGACGTTGGAGATTCCTCTCGTCCACAAGCCCAAACACAAAATGACCCTCTTACCCAGGAAGAGTTCATGCGCATGATGGATTTGATGATGATGAATTTTGAGACAGAGCTTCAGAGGAGATTTTCTCCCCGTGCATTTGAGCCTGCCGTTGTTGACAGGCTGACTCATTCCGTCCACCCGGATCCTCTTTTTGGTCAGATCTGCCCTGAAGCAGCACCAGGTTGACAACAGACGACCTGCCCATCTCCAGCATGGGCAGTCCAACAGACATCCTCGTCTGGGTGACTCGGGGGACTGTCAGACCACTCTTGCAGCTGATACGGGAAGTGAGGAAGATATTCGAACGTCCACCCCCATGGAGCCCTTGATCCATCAGCGGGCGCCGGTATCGAACCGACCCACGTTGGGACCATTCACACAAGAGGTTCATGATGTGCCATTCCCGAGCAGCTTCAGGCTGCCGCATTTCGAACAGTATGATGGCTCTACTGATCTAGAGAATCATGTAAGCAGCTTTGAGATCAAGATGTAGC
Organism: Dionaea muscipula; assembly: GCA_028571145.1. NCBI lineage: Eukaryota > Viridiplantae > Streptophyta > Magnoliopsida > Caryophyllales > Droseraceae > Dionaea > Dionaea muscipula. The sequence continues at coordinate 2,464 of JAOWBR010190464.1, read as the reverse complement.
TGTTCAGCATAGATGATGCCATCATGTGTCGTGCCTTCCCAGCCACTTTCAGAGGAGCCGCCCTCCAGTGATATGCCTCCTTAACGCCGCATTCGATCTCACGATTCTCGTAGCTAAGGGAGGCCTTCATCGGACAGTTTGCTAGTTTTTTGCACCCCCTCTCGTGCCGCTTCCAGCCTGTTCTGCATCAGACAGCGGCCCGATGAGCCCCTGAGAGACTTCATGGCCGGATTCAACAGAACATACATCCAGATCCCTGGACTCAGCAGCGAGCTGGCGACGACTGCCATCTTGACAGGATTGCGCTCCGGAGTTTTCCTCGACGACCTCACTCTCCGACCTCCACGTAGTTTTGGCGAACTGCTTCAGAGAGCACGCAGCTTCATAGCTCTGGAAGACCAGACCAGAGCCTGGAGGACTTTCGACTTCAGAGTCCGACATCGCCGAGAGTTCAGTAAAGATGACAGTGACAGATCTCCTGAGAGGTGCCACCACAAAAGCAAAAGGTCTCGGCAACATCGTTCAAGACCTCACGGGTCCGACCGTCCGTGGGAGGAGCACACACCTCAGGAACCACCGACAGAGTAGGTCTTCATGGGTTCCGACGACCTCAGGGAGCTGACCCACAAGCAGCGTCTCTGGGAGCAGTGCCCCTCAGGATCCCGACAGAGCCGCCGCAGAAGGAAGTGGTGCATGCTTCACAAGGAGTGCGACCACAGCTCAGAAGACTGTAAAGCCCTGAGAGTCCAGTCGGACCAGCAGACCCGGACCGATTAAAGACTGCTCTCACTGCATCCACAACTCACTAAGGCGTCCGCCGCCTCTTGGTTTTTTGTCATGCGGGACTCAGTAATGAATCCCTGTCTTGTATTTTCTTTCCTTCTCTTTTTTCTGATACTTATATATATTAGCTTGCATTTTCAATAAAATTTGGGACTTACTTGAGCGTCGGAGGGGCCCCCCGAGGTTAAACACCTTTGGCCCCCGCGACAAGATTGCTGCATAGCACAGGTCTCAGAACGAAAGCGATTGTTCTATTCGCTCATAGCAGCGTCAATGCCGCATATCCAATCCATGCCTCGAACTCGGACGTTGAAGCTCATGCTTCCGCAACACGAGGCTCTTGGTGACATTCACACATCTCTTATTACTCTTTTGCTCTCTTACTCTCTCTCTTCTTCCGCAGAAGATAATAACATATGGAACAAGATTTTTTCCTTGCAAAGTAAAGCAAACCGGACCTGTTCTTCGCCTGCTGGCCCCAGGGGAGGGACGGATCTGTCCTGCAACTGAGTATTAAAGTCGGCTCTTGTCCGCATCTCTAACGCAGTGGACTGGATGAGGGACTCGGAGCCTTCGGGTCGGGAAACTCTACCACTGAGTCGGGTCCGCTCTGCAGGGAAAAATCTCATCTTTATTGCGTTCCATCAAAAATCTTATTCAGCTAGTCGACTCGCAATTGAGAAGTCACGTCGGCTCTCGTCCGCATCTCTATCTCAGTAGTCTGGATGGGGGACTCGGAGCCTTCGGGCCGGGAAACTCCGTCACTGAGTCGGGTCCACTTAGATCCTGTTTAGAAGTTTAATCGTCTAACTGTCCCGCAATTGAGAAATCACGTCGGCATTCTTCCGCATCTCTATCTCAGTGGACTGGATGGGGGACTCGGAGCCCTCGGACCAGGATAACCCCGCTACTGAGTCGGGTATGGTCCTAATGATTTCAATGTCAAGTACAGGTCTCAGATTGCGCAGGTCGGATCAATCCGCTACTAATAGCGTGGATTTTGTGACCCGTATCCCAACTTGACCACTGGACGTCATCAAAAAATAAAAGACACTTTCTCAATTCGACTATGATCCATGACATGCTTGCTCTCTCTCTCTCCTTTTGACAGATAACATTACACAAGAAGTAGAGACGAAGTAAGAATTTTCCCTTGTAAGGCAAAGCTAACTAGACCCGCCTCTTCCTCTGTGGCATTCCACTGCGAAAGTGGATCCGTCTCGCACGGGTATGAGTCCGTCTCCCGCACCCCGAAAATCTCACTAATAGTACCAGGAGGACCTGTAGTTCTACACCAGGGGAATCCTGCTATAGTGAGTCGAGTCCGCTTAGCAGGGAAAGATCCTACCTCCGTCCGGCCCTTTGTAAGAAAACGACTCACTTGACTCTCTCATTCTAGGTGTGTCTGCTCCTCTGTTTTTGCGTATATTTGTTTGTTTATGTGATCGCAGGCATGCAAGACATCTCAGTTCACCCGTGGATATCAACATTTTCTTACACCCGTTGCTCTCAACGGTTCCTCGCACCAGTTGCTCTCAACGGTTCCCCGCACCCGTTGCTTTTAACGGGCCAAAATGATAGCACGTGTCGTCGGGTGTGCTATGTTTAATATTTATAATTTAAACGACTAACTTACTTGCTAGGAAGCGAGTGGTGAGTCGAGTATCGTTCCACGGGACGG